>JANIJG010015096.1:0-36498 GCA_024611175.1 Megaceryle torquata | reverse complement strand
AGGCAGGAATCAAGGTGCTGCAGTGACTCCCATTGTATGTGAAAATCAGGTTTGTGACCTCCTGAGGAACCTGAACATACATAAGTCTGTGGGACCCAAAGATGCTTCCCAGAGTTCTGAGTGAACTGGCAGATGCAGTTGCCAAGGCACTTTCAGTCATATTTGAGAAGTCATGGCAGTCAGGTGATTGGAAGAAGGGACATGTTACACCTATCTTTAAAAAGGGTAGAAAGGAGGACCGTGGGAAATACCAACCTGTAGCCTTTTGCCTCTGGCTACTACATGTAACTCTCTCAGATCCATAGACATCTACTTTTGTGGGTTAAGACAGAAACCTCTCAGAAATGCTCATAATTCACATTTTTTCAGTTAGATGCTTAAAGGTGAGCAAAATGAAGCTGAGGGTTGAGGGATGAGGATGCATATAAGAGAGCAGCAATGGCAATGTTATCCATTGTTCTATCTGAAAGAGTTTGATTGCCAGGCTATAAAATGTTTGAATCCATTGGTATTATGTCCATGCTCTGACTAAATTTAGATAGGTTAAGAACAAGAGGAAATATTTTATATTTTTATTTTTTTATGAAATATGTTCCCAGCCTGTGCTATAATTACCATTAACTGTGCAACTACATGAACTGCTACTTGTGTTAGTACCTGAACTTTTTCAAAATGCGGGGTGGTGTTCTTCACACCATTACCAATCCAATTAACTGTCTGAGGGCAGCTCAGGTGTACAGGCAGTTGCACCTGATCTGTTTGCATCTACCAGGGCTGGCGAGAGAAGATACTTGCTAAGGTTGCAAGGGATAGGAACTGGTGTTTTACTCAGGGAGTTTGATGACAGAAAGGTGAAGGTGTAAAACTGAGGTATGACTTTGGCAAGCAGGAAGGAATGAAAGGATGACAAGCATGATCCTTGAGCGTAACATGAGACCAAGCTTCAGGATGCCAATGGTGGCAACTACTTTTTTTCACTGAAGGGAGAATGTGTGTTCTGTCACAGAGTGTTTGTGATTACCATACTTGCATTTTCACCTTTTAATACAATGTTTGAAAAACACTTTAAAAAATTTTATTATTTTGCTTTGCTTGACATTTTTCACCTTCAGAAACTTAACAAAGTTGCTTGGAAAAGGCATGAAGAAAGTCAGTTGTCAGATACAATACTGTTTTAAGTAATTCACCATTTACCTTTCAAATGCAAAAGTTAGATTTCAGGATGCTAATTTCTTTGTGATTCATTTATGTTCTATGACAGTCATCTCAAAAGTAACTGTTATAAGATTGTTACATTGGCATCCTTCTTGTAACAAACATTTGTAGAGCAATTGAAATTTGGTAGATGAGTGGTGTTTCAAAATATTAAATCTGTTTACTGTAGGATGTTACACAAGCATCCTTTATGCCTTAGCAGAATGAAGTAAAAGCAAAGCTCTTATCAAACAGAAGTATTAGTTTTCTTAATTCCACCCTCTCTGGAGACGGGAATAGACAAAATAGAGTGTTTGAGGAACAACTCCTTTTTTTTCTATCCATTTAGAAATTGCAGGTTTTCAACAACACTGAAACATGAGCCATAGAACTGTGAAGAGCTATTTCCAGAACCCAACCGGAAGTGTAGCTCATTCTTTTGTAGAATCAAAATCCATGCTACAGAAGTTTTAGCTTAATTTCTTGATACCTAATCAAATATCTACATGTACATCTTCATATAAAACATGAGTGTCATGGTTTAGGGTCAGGGCAGCCCCTGAGACCTGTAACAGATGCTCTCTGCTAAGTTATGAAAAAGTAAATAAACTACAAAGGCAGAAGACCAAACTCTACTTCGTCAGCATTTCTTCAGGAAACAGCTAGTGACGTATAATACACATGATTTCTTATTAGGGAAAATCTCTTCCTCACATCTGACAGGTGGAAAGCTCAAGAGCTAGGCATTTGTTTACAGTGCTAGACAATATCAAGGGCAGTTAAACCCCACATCAAGTCCTCATGAACCTGACAAAAAACCAAACCCAACCAAACCAAACCAAAACAAAAAAACAAACAATCAGAAGGATTTGCTCTTTTACTGTGCCAAATGCAGCTTTGAGACTTGCCTAAAACTTAATTCGTTGTCCATGAACACTTTGACATGATCACATGAAAAAAATTTGAGAAGTATTAGAGGTTGGTTTTGATGAAAAAAATACAATATAGTCTACTACTATATAATCTTTTTCAGTGAAATAAAGTAATAGCAAATTTTATTTGCATTATGTTTCTGTTACACTGCAATTATTTTTAATAATTATATATGATGCTCAGTACCTCAGCAAAGAGTTGCTTTAGAATTAATACCATTACTTTTGACAAAGGAGAATCTGTGCTAAAAGTTGAGTGAAACATTTATGATTCAACATGCATGAATGATCATCACAGAGGGGAAATTGTTGATATATTGTCTCAAGTGTATTTATATATCAAGCTAAAAACATTCTTTGACTTTACAACTCAAAAAGTTACAGTATTAAAGAGTATCTCTTCTGATTGGAATTAAGAGTTTTAAATGGATGCACTATAAAACTCTTGAGCACAAGTTTAAATATTAAGTCAGCAGAAGTACTGTTACTCGGAAATATAAGCATAATTATATGTAAATTTCTTTGGATTAATGGTGGAATACATCATCTCTCACTGGGAATAAGAATGCCAGGGAATTAGGTCTGGGAATTGTAATGTAAAAGTCTAGTATTTCTCTGGATGCTAGCATTTTTGGACATGGTGGTAAAAAACTTTGAGATTTGTAAAGATCACAGTTTTGTGGCAGGATTTTTTGTGTTAAGTGCTTCTATGAATTCAGTTTTTGGTTTCCAGCATGCAGATGTCCATTTATGCAGGAATGCAATGTTCTTAGCTCTTGCAGTTCTTTCAAATTTCTCTGTAAAAACAGTGTTCTGACATTATGTTTTCATTCTGTTCACATTTTGTATGTCTCCTATCCCTTTGTCCTGGTTTGAGTAAGAACGGAACAATTGTGTTCAGTGATGTTACTTTTCATCTCAGACTCTTCTAACTATCTGCACTTTCTGAAGTTAGCAACAGGTTTTCGTAGACAGTGTCTGCTGCCAGCAGTGACAACACCCCATGTTTAGAGTTAGTACTGAGGATTGGTGTACAGACCAAGACCACTGCTGGATCTTCTGTACTACATTGTGGGATGCAGAAAGTAAAAGGCTGCACCAGTGGGGAGGAGTAGACAGGACAGGTGACCCTAAACTGACCAAGGAGGTATTCTAGCCCATTTATGTCATGTTTGGTCTAAAGCTAAAGGATTATGAGGGTCAAGCTTTCTTCTTCTTCAGTGGCTGACAACCAAGGACTCTCTCAATTCTGCCTTTGATACTGATTCCTGTGTTCCTGAATCCAGTCCCAGAATCCAGCTCCCGAATTCTGTTCACATCTGCTGCTGAGTCCATCCTGGGTGGTCCCCAGTGCCTGCTCCACAGCATCAGTGGTGTCAGTGACATAATTGCCATCAGGGGGGCTTGGGTTTGATACTGGGTTTGTATATATTTGAATATGTTCCTTTATTATTATTATTTTCACTAAAGCTGTTCTAGTTTCCTTTCTAATTGCTAAGTCTCTCTCTCTCTTATTTCCTTTCTCTTCCCCTTTGGGGAGGGAGGGGGCTTAACAGAGAGCAACTGTTATAGGTCTAGCAGGCTGCCCTGACCCTAAACTTTGACACCCTTTCACTCTCATCATATCTATGTGAGAATCTACAATTCCTCTATAATGAAAAGAAAATGATTGGTACCTTCATAGGTCAATTCATCTCATCTGCCTAAAATATATTTTTTTTAATGGGACAGTACCGATGACTAGTTTGGACACACAAAGTCAGGGAAGATCCATCCCAGACCTTTGTGAAATATTTTCATGATTAAACGGTATTTATTACCATACAAGAACAGCTACTGCATGATTTTATAAGAAAAATAGACCTTTCATTTTCATGAAATAATCAAAATGTACAGAGGCTAAATATACTATTTAATCTGACAAAAAATATTAATTTCTGAAGAGACTAAACCTGTTAGTTACTGTACAGAATGACTGATTTCACAAGGCAACATGTGAAAATATAACTATCAAGCATATAATATAAATTTTCCTGTAATTGTTATTAATTATAATTAACTTTTATGAGGTAAAGGTTAATAATTGTTTAAAGACCTCTTGTTTAAAGTCTTCTGTAAATTAAAATAGTCAATAACATCATTATGTTTGTCACCATCATAGCCTGTATCTTTGTCTATATTGAATCTTGGGAGAAAGCTTATTAAAATTAATTATAAAATCATAGAATGGTTTGGGCTGGAAGGGAGTTTAAAGATCATTTAGTTCCAACATCCCCAGCCAAGGGTCAGAACACCTTCCAGTAGATCATGTTGCTCAAAGCCCCATCCTTGAACACTTCCAGGGATAATGCATCCACAAACTCTCTGGACAACCTGTTCCGGTGTCTCACCACCCTCACAGTGAAGAATTTCTTCCTAACCTAAATCTATCCTCTTTCAGTTTAAAACCATTACCCCTCATCCTATCACTACACTCCCTGAAAAAATGTCCCTCCCCATTATTCCAAATGAGTAATTTCATCTAGGGTTGAACTGATTTTGTGAGTTCACCTAGATCTTTGTACTGTAAATCATAGGATGGTTTGCGTTTGAAGGGACCTTTAAAGTCCACCCCCCTGTGCCATAAGCAGAGACATATTCCACTAGATCAGGTTGCTGAGAGCCTTCTGCACTGATAAATTTTCCATTTCCCTAAAGAATGAGGTAAAGTGTCTGAAAACTACTTAAAGTTTATGACATATAGAAATGAGGCAGGAAGAAGAGAATGTAGAAGGTCTGTTGGTTAGGAATAAAAAGTAATAATAATATTCTTGTAGTGAAAGGTAGCACTGCTTTGTTCGTAGACATAACTGAGAAACAAACTGTCAAACAGTTTGTAAACAAACAACTGTCTTCGAGTTAATGCTTAAAAACTGAGCATCTGAAATTAATATATAACTGAAGTTTAATTGTACCACCTCTGACATAAATAGACTAAGGCTCATTCTTCCTGATAGGCATTTTTCATTTCTGATAAAAGTCTTCCATTTGCTTTACATTTCTCTCCCTGGCAAGAAGTGTCACATTAGTTGTGCCGGAGCCAGCTCACTTCTCTGTTAACCTGGTGACTTTTGCAAGTATAGAGCAAGGTTCAACAGGAATTTTTTCTAATAAGTATTACTGAGTGATTTTTTCCTGTTTTTCTGCTTGCTTGTTTTGTTTGTTGTTTTTTTCTCCCTTCTTTTGGATTAATGGAAAATTATTTACAAACATAAAATGTAAAAATTTAAAGGTTTTTTTTGTGGATTGGTGTTTAAATTATGTGGTTAACTTTGCTTTTTGAAATTATTTTTGTCTGCATGAGAGTGGCAGAACTGACAAAAGATCTAATGCTCTCATGCCATGAAATCTTCAGGGATCTCAGAGATTATCCAGTGCTTCCCTGTTTTGAAACAACTTTAACAATGGAGTTACCCAATTCATCGTGGCATTTTTTTTGAGTTGATACATATAGTCAGAGTACCATGTGCACTTCATAGCCATGAGGATTTCCAAATGTTAGGAGAAAAAGTTTGCTCTCAAGCTGATGCATGGGCACACTTGCTTTCACTGCATGAGAAAACAAACCAAACATCAGTAAGTGATAACAAAACTATGTGGGTTTGTTGTTTTGTTTTATTTATTTATTTATGTCACTGGGATTTAGAGAGTGATAAATTTTGTTGCCAGTAATAGATAAAACCTCACATTATTTCCTTACAATAGCATAATGCCATACATTAGCTTCATGAGAATAAAGGAGATGTCTTGTTTGGTAGGAATATAACTTCCAAACTCTAGTAAAGTTTTTTTCCAGACCTTCATGTCAACCATCTGTTAAAGTATCAGTGCAGAAGTAGCCATCTGTTAAGTACTGAATCTTCTCTAGTGCTGTGCTTCTGTGTAATTTTTTCAGGAACATTTAAGTTTTCTGTTTCAGCTGGTATTGTACCATCAAATATGAATAGGTGCATTATTCTTACCATAAAAACTATTGCAGTATGCATACTGCAGATGGGTAACTTTTAATACATTAATACATATATATATTCATAGGCAAATGTCCCATCATAACTTTAGTGCTGTAACCATTATCTGATTCAAAACATAAACTCTGTTTCTATTTTCTTGTGACTATGTAACTCAAGATTAATAAATAGATAATAGCCTTTTCCTGTATTCTGCTCACATTAACAGTGTTAAAGCTAATTTAATAATATTTAGTTCTCCTGCACTTGTTGTGCATAGAGAACTTGGAAACTGTAAAATAAAATTGACTTATACATCATACTGGAAAAAAAAATTGTGTCCTCTACATTAAAAATGGCAGCTATATAATCTTATTTGTGCCATTGTCAAATATACTATATTGTCTGTATTGAACTTATTAAGGGTTTTGCAGTTGATGATGCTATGATGAAACTAATTTACTGATGTGCTAGCTGGATGACTGCAGAATTATTTGTTGTTGATTTATAACTCATACATTTTTTTGGTAACTTCAAATATAATTATAATTTGTAATTACCAAGAAAAATTATTATTATTATGTGCTGTATAAAATTACCCCCAAAATTATCAGTTTAGTCAGATTAGTATTTTTTCTTTGTAGCATAATAACGCTATACTGTAAAATAGATTATTTTTTAAAGCTATGTATTCAGTTAAGTAGAAGAAACAACGCTAATTTCAGTTAAGAAAACTTTTGAAATGATAACAAAATACTATAGAAAGTTAAAATCTTCAACAACATTGTTTTGGAAATAATAATGAGCATTTTAAAGCATTTGTTTCATCTGAAGGACAAATTGATGTCATAACTGGTAGTATGTACTCATATAAAACAAGCATGATTTAAAAAAAATCTAGTAATCAGATTTCAGAGAAACAAACAATCCAAAACTTGCAAGTCTTCTATGAGGTCTTGATATATAGAGGTGTTTAAGTATCTGCTTAATGCTAAACATGTGCTTGAAGGCTTCCCTTTTCTGTATTGGATTGAATAATTAATACTACATGTACCTTAAAATGGCATTTGAATAATTCCAGAGTTTATATATGTTTATTTAAGGTATGGATATAAAGATGGCACTTACCACATTAACCAACTTCATCAACAGATTCCTTTTAACAGTCAAGAAGCAGAACCTGATGGTAGGCTTGGAATAATCCCTGTTGCCTACATAGAGAACCAAAACCAGAGTGAGTGTCCAAATTTGGCACGTAAACTAGATGCTCAGAATTCAGTGTTGTGCTGTGACTTGACAATTCTTTGTCATTGGGACATTTGTATTAAACTCCTGGTGCTGAATTCTTTCTGATACTGTTAAACCACTCTCAGATGTTTTCTCAACTTGAGGACCAGGGCTGATGCATATGTGCATGGCATTCAGGCTGCTCATCAGTCATACAAGATGGCCATTTCCTCACCCAGTGACAATTTCTATAAAAGTCCTGCTGTTGCAGAATAGAGAGTTCTCTCTCTTTCTGCTTTAAGAGGAAAGTAGGTTTTATTTTATTGAATTTAAGATGACCGTGTTATTACCCCACACCTGCCCCAATGTCTCTTCTTCTGCCTTCACCTGTCTCAAACTTTTAAAATGTTTCATTTGTTCAGATAGCTGTTTGCAAAGTTACTACAGATGTGTAGTATATGGGTCTCTCATTTTTGACTGTCCAGGAATGTTAGCTAATGGATATATCACTTCCCATTTAGCGTCACTTTTCTCATTGGTATTTGAAAATCTACTTTGAAGTGCCAGCCCATAGACACCTCACTCTGTATACTTCTGATTCTGACTGAATTAACATCTTATTCTATATTTTGAAAAGTAATATGAAATTTACCTTTGATTGAAAACCTCTGGCAGTTCACAAGTACAATTGTGATGTTGAGGTAATCTGAGACACAATAATTGACAGATTTAAATACTGAGATTATAGGCAAGATGTTCTTGCTAATGTTTAACCTGAATTTGATTGCTATGTTCTATAAAAGCCACATACATTTCCTCTACGGAGAGTTCATGTCGCATTACATTCTTAGTCTTCAGTCTGGGTAACCAGAAGATGAGTGCACTGAGGTTTGCTGTTGCATTTATTGATAATATTTTTTTTTCTTTTCTTTCTTTTTTTTTTTTTTCTTTTTTTTCTTTTTTTTTTTTTTTTTTACAGATAGTCCAGTGTACCTACTGTAAGCATTCTACTCTACAGTTGTGGGAGCTTTCATTAGCTCAAGTGATAGTCTATAGTATTTATTTCTCTAAGTCATTCTTAATGTTGGAAGGAGAAGCAACAGACTAATAGAAGATACTGTATTTACCTACACAGCTTTCCTCTTATTGCTCATGTAATCAGAAGTGTTACAACACTGTTATTTTTTTCTGCTTTAGATCACTTGTGAATATTGTGAATATTCTGGTTCTTGTAGAGAAGCAAAAGGTCAGGTGGTTAATGAAATGCTACAATATAAAATGTTATAATTTATTCCCGTAGTCTTAATAGTGATCAGAATTTTTGCTATTTTTAGTGAAATTAATCAGCTTCTGTACCAATGCACAGCATAAGAAAAGTCGGCTCCAGTAAGATTAGTTGTGAATATGAAATGGTCTAACTTTCTTAAATTCAGGAAGGTCTAGCAGTCTCAAAAATGGCAATGGATGAAGGTGAAGAAAGACAAGAAAGATAAAATAAGGACAGGACACACTTACTTCTATAGTAAAACACAGACTTTTTCAAGTCTCTTTCACAAGTTTTACTTTTTTAGATAAGGTCCTGTTAGTGTTTTCCCTCAGCATGGAAATTACTTCTGTTTGCAAACACATCACTGATATTTTGCTTAACCTATTGTTTCTGCTGTCTCCAATACTGGCTTTTAAGCTGAATCATTGCACTCTTGATGAGAAATATGTACATTTCACAAATATCTTGCAGAGATTTTTTTTTTTTCAGAGAGACTTATGCAATTAAACTGCATGCTAAAAGGATTACTAAGCACCTGTTGCTCAAGGTTATATGTAGGTGATGCTGCTGACCTTCTACATTAAACTCAAGCTGAGTGTTTAATGAACTACTATGTTTGAGTTTCTTACAAAAGTCAGGTAAATGACTCATTTAGCTGCCCACAGTCCAATGTTAGCTAACCATATCTTTTGTGGTGCCAAGTACTAGATCCCTATGGTGAGCATGTGCGTACTGAACGTCTTGATGAAAAGTAAAAACCTGCCCTTTCATAGGTTGGTCATAACACAGTTTTGCTCTACTGATTGGCAAGGCAAGTGGATTTAGTTTAACATGTCACATACAGGTACAGAGCATGAGTACACCCTCAGGGTGGCTAAATCTATTTAGGAAAGTGTTCATAATAACTGTTCAGATACTGTCAAAGATATTTCAGAGAGTCTGTTAAAGAGAGTAAATTCCTTTCTTACTAAGATTGTGAGTGTAGAGATATATCAACGGGTAAGAGGGAATTTCTTAGTTGAAAACCCAACAACTTTACTGAATTACTATAAAAGAAAAAATATTTTACCAACTTTGTAGATTATAACCTTGATTAATTAACTCAATGCCTGTTACTTAATGTCCAATAGAGAAGACAAGGGCCAAGAGTGACTTCCAAGACTAAGTTGCCATTTTTTCACATTGGCCAAGTGCCTTTCATTTTAAGTGTTACCCCCAGTTTATACCACCTGAAGCATCTGAAAATTAAAGGAATATATTCCCTGGTCAATTTTAGCTGAATTATATATCTTTAGTGATAGAAATGGCACACATGGGTCCAATGCCTTTGTCAGTTTGCTTCAGGTTTGTAAGTGCTTTATTTCTAAGGAGTGCAGAGAATTTAGAGACAAGTTATGAATACATCACCATATTGGTAAACATTTGCATACTTAAATGTAAGAGTTGGATACCACAATGATATTGATGCAGGAAGGAGAAAAGAAAAGCTATATGGAGACTGTGGGACATGGACTGTGTAATACATATTGGTAATGGGATGAGACAATAACTTTCCTCCTTGCTGCTAAATATTTTTTTGACATGTGATCAGCAACCTTGTTTATGTGTTACTCTAGTGTAGACTCTTGTTCCAGTCAGTGGCTTCCCCACTTCCTTCCAGTCCCCTGAATGCTCTTAGGGCCCTCTGTCCTTCTCAACTATCATCTACATCTTTTTCTGTCACTGTTTCTCTTTGGTGGTTGTATCTTTAGCCTCTAACCAAAACTTTAGCCTGGTTTTCACAGTGTTTTTTCCCTGTGTCAGAGCTGGTGTTGTTGCTTAACTCCTGCCATACCAGCAAGTGTTGTTAGAAAAAATTGCTACAGGCTTCCTATAAAAATAAAGGACACCCCCGTCCCAACAAAAAACCTAACAAGATAATGCATCAAAAAAACACAAAAAAATCCATTTTTAAGGTAAGAGCTTCAAGATGGAACACAGACTTTCTAAATAATAGCATGACTGTGCTGTTTATGGACTATAGTAATGCCATGTAATACAGAAATGTAGCTGACACTTGCAAGTAGCTGATGATCATAATGGCCAGTTGGGGTAAATTTGCAACAGCATATTAAAACTACACATCATGGAATGAAGTACAATAAACTCTTTCTCACAAATGTCAGAAACATCAATTTAACAGAAGAGACTAGAAAGATAACCCCCATGTAAAATAAGCTACCTCAGGCACCTAATTATTATACAATTGTATTTTAATGGAGGTTTAAATTAAATCTAAATTAACAAGGGTTGGAGTTGAGCACAGTAAATAGATCCTATAGGCCACTGTTTACCAGGCCAGAACAGAATCAATAGCAAAGCTGCAAAAATCCCCGTGACTTATTTTCAGAGACCTAATGCACTGCAACCTAGAAGCGGAAGAATCAGTCTAGAGGAACTGGAAATTGATTCATAATAACCTGCTTCCAATGTCCTGGAAGAAACTGAAGGCTTCAGTACTTTAAGTGTACCTGTGAGAAACTTCTTTCCTCATAACAGTTAAGTCTTATTCCTAAGGTTTCTAAAGTCACTGTGATTTTTAGGTTACGTAATGCCATTACAGATTTGCAGGTGGCCTGTTGACCTTTTATTTGGTCCATTACTGCCATCTAAATGCAGCCTTGGGGAATTACAGGAACTGAATTTCTAACCAGCATAGCTGCTGACATGTGAGGACCCCCTTTTCCAAGACTCGAGGTGATCTGGATGACTTGTTACCTGGCAGTCTTTATCTGTTGGTATAACACAAGGGATGACAGAGGCATCTTTAAAAGTGGAAAAGACATGATAGTGCTTTCTCAGTAGGCTACCACTAGATAGACAGTTGGCAACTAGGGGATTTTGATGTGCGAGAACAATTTAAAGTCCAGTCCAAATTCCCTCAGATCCGTAGTACCTAAAGATGAAGTCAAGTTTTTGAATTCCACCCAGTCCTTACCTCTCATTTCAGTGAAGTAGAGGTAAGGATGAGAATGATACATAAACAATACAAAAAGAACTACAGTGTGACAACACCAGAAAGTTAGTTTGTGGTCCCAGTATGTTCAAGGAGACGATGTTGCACTCTTGGTCAGTATAGTTTAAAATATTTCTAGAGAACACACAGAGTGGACCAGTTATGACTCATGGTCTGTCTTTCATTATTTAGGCTGAGAGATTAAAGTCTTCTTTGCCCTTTAGTATATTTCTACTGCAGTTCTAGCATTGTTTTTTTTAACTAGTTACATGATTAGAAGTTTCTAGAGCAGGGGGAAAGATTGAAAATGTTTTATTTGTTTACAGTTAGAGAACAAGAAATAATAGTTTTCAAAGTCATAGAAGGCTGGTTTAAAGAGAAAGGTAATAATCTATTCACTATGCCCAGAACTAGAAGTAATGGGTTCAAACAGCAGCAAGCAAAAATATTTGGCAGAAGTTTCTGGAATTTTGCCAGTGAAACAATGTTGAATCTGGCTCTCTGGAAGGCCTGAGGAGTCTCCATCACTGAAGATCTTAAAGGAAAGTTCTTTTGTGCATGGATTCAATTGGATGAAATTCTGAGATCTTTTTCAGTTTTATGTTTTATGTGATTCTATTATTTCATGCTATCAAGTGGTATGATCAAACCTTCTATGGCTTGATGCAACAGAAAAAAACAGCAGAGAGACAAAACTGTACACAGCATGGGAAGCTAAGCCTCCAACATTTATGCCTGTCATTGTGTTGAAAAATCTAATTATTTTTTCTCCAAAGAAGCAGCAGAAGATGAATGCATGTGCATCAGATTCACAAGATATTGACATCTTCCTGATTGTATTGTTATATCTGAAGCTTAATCTTGCCACAAGCCAAGTCTAATTGATGTTTCATTATTCTGCAGACCATTAAATACAAACTTATCTCAATGCAATCTTGCCATTTACTTTTACCTTTCTACATATTTGCACTCTTTTAAATTTCATTGGTGTGTCCTAAAATCAGTAAAAGGAAACCTTTACATTTAATGACCTATATTATACAACTTGGATGTTTTGACATTTACAACTTTGTTGTGAAAAAAACCCTATCCCAATCCCTCTGCTAAGTTGTGAGCCCTCGTTTTAAGACCAGCTAACATGAGCTGAACTGATGCAAGACATCTGCTACTTCCACATTCTCTCTTTTTATCAATTATGTCTTCAAGAACAGGCAGGTCCATCTGTACTATTTTTCTAGTTCAGTCTCAGAAAAAGTAACTCTATTCTCAACCTTCCAGTCTGAAACTTCATCTGTGTCACTTCAAATTCTCATTCGCTGATGAATTTATCACCTTGGTAGCAACACTTGATCTTCTTCAGCTATCCTTGAGTAGCCCTTTGTGATCATGATGATTGATAAGTCTCTTGGATCAATGCTATGAGATTTTTAGCACAGATACTGTAATACATATTTTAATGATGGATATATCTGAAGCCAGATGCATAGTAACGATATGTTTTGAAGCCCTATTTTGAGATCATTATCCTTCTCATCTTTGAAGGTCTGATTATAAAAGACTCTTATTTCCATGATAAATAGGTGCTAAATTATTCCTAGCTTCCTTTACTCATGGTATCCACTCTGTGTAATTCAGGATGAATGAACAAGAGATTTACTAGTTATTACTGATGCTTTTGCTCATAGAATTACAGGCAAATAGCATAAAAGTGGGAACAATTTCCTAGAGAAAAAAAACACCAGACAATGGGGAGCAAGTAAGAAAACACAAATGCTTTTATTTGGGGTTCTGAAGCTGAAGGTTTATCACAGGGTTAACAGATGGGAGGGGATATGATGGCTGACATGGCAGGTACTGTATCTTAGAGCAATCACTCTTAAAGCATACTGCTTCTGGCTAATGTAGGGTCTGGATTTAGGTGTGCCTGACCTGGCCTGTCTTAGGTCTTACTAGATGGAGTTCCACACCCTGTGTGCAGGGTGGCAAATGGTGCATACCTAGCAAAAAAGGGGAAATATGTTAGTTCTGTAATAAAAATGTTGCGGTTTACTGCAATACATTAAGGATTTAATGCATCTCCAACAAAATAAAGAGCCTTCATTTCAGGATATCAAATAAATAAATCATGTGGTGTTGCACCACAATTTTTCCTTGCTTGTATACAAAAGGAATATCCCCAATATATGTGTATCTCTCCAAAACAGCATAGTCACTGGTTTAGTCTTTAATATTTATTTATTTGATAGCTTGAAGTGCAAGCCTGTCCCTCAGGTCATATAAATATCTCTGTGAGTACTCTGCATTGTTACTTGGATTTTTTTTCACTGCAGGAGGCCACACTAATGTGAGGTAGCCTCCTATCAAACTGTTGATATACTTAAGCTTTCCTAAAAGCAGGACTGTTATAATTACTCCCCATTTCATGCTACTATAACCGCCTACACAGTATGTGAATTGACCATTTATTGTTAATTTTTGTATTTCTGCCTTGTATTAAATAGATATGCCATAAGTATACTTTGCTTTTCATCAAGAAATCACTAAGTTTTCCTAATAGCCTTATGTAATGGATTTTATCAAAACCCTTTATCAGAACTTTCTTCAATTAGTTAGTGTTAATGGAGCACTTTGAAAATGAAGAATGTAGTATAAGTGTTTAGTGCTATAGTTCTATAAAAGACCTTTTATTAGCCATTTTGATAATGGTTTAATTTAAAAATTTTATTTTATTACAGATTTTTAGAACATTATTATTTATGTACAGAATATTCAGGATTATAATCTGTCCCAATGGAGAAATCAAATTAAGGAACCACTTTTAAAAAAATTAATAAGAATTTTAAAGGTGAAAAAGTTGTTTGGGGTTCTTTTTTATTCCATTAATTCCTTTGTGTGCCTAATTCTCTTCCTTTCTGTCTCAGATTCTTGAGCCTTCACTTGGCTGCACAATAGCTCTTTGCTCTCAATTGAATTAATAGCTTTCTTCTTTCTCTCCCTTGGTATATAGATACCAACAAAACACAACTGGCTATTTCTACTCCACCCTTAAAATAGCAGCTAAATTTTAAACTACTATTCAAACTTTTTATCTTTGTGATATTTTGTTTTCCATCTCAAAAGAAATAGTAGAACACAATTTCTTTAAATGCATTCTATAAATGCATAATTTCTTTGTATGTAGGCATTTCTTTGCTTAAAGAAGAGATAGTATCACTTTATGTTGTATCTAAAAGTAATCAGGCTCACTACCAAAATGTCTTCTCTTAATTAGCCTGAATCTTTGGTGACATAATGGCTAGAGTATTATATGTATATACAGAAATGCACATTGAACCTTACAATCTGCCACAATTGCATTACCGTATAATTTAACATGGCCTGGTTCTACATTTTTGATGTTTCTTAAATGATTCCTCACTTTCTCATGCAGATGAGATAAAGACATGATTTCAGAAATTATTAATAGTGTCCAATAGTGTAACAACCATAAATGATTGTGTTTGCATAATCATCTTGTGGCATTTTTACACGTAAAATTATTCAGATTATTGTCTCTCAAAACTAATTCCTGTTAAATTGTGGGATGTGTCACAGGTCATTTATCTCAGCTGGGCAAAATGAAATTTTACATAAATTAAATCAAAATTCTTACTGGACTTATCAATAACTGGGTAAGTAAATAAGATTGAATTTGTTTCTCAGACCAGGCAGTTTCTTCCTTAGACCTACAGAGAGGAAGAGGGACAAAAGTAATCTTTTTTTTTTTTTCCTGCTGCTACCCTGCTAACTGAAGTTGCAAATCTCCAGCACATTAGTGCCAGAGGCTACTGCCTCCTCAGGTACTTCAATTCAGGTGCTGGTGTGATCACTGTAGCCCATATAAA
The DNA here is from genome assembly GCA_024611175.1 of Megaceryle torquata. NCBI lineage: Eukaryota > Metazoa > Chordata > Aves > Coraciiformes > Cerylidae > Megaceryle > Megaceryle torquata. The sequence goes on along the minus strand of JANIJG010015096.1, from coordinate 21,013 downwards.
TGATATTAACATGGATATACTATTTAATTTTTTGCAACAGTCCTGTTTGTTCATTTGTTCGGTTTGGTTTTTGTGTGTGTGTGTGTTTTTTGTTTTGTGCTTTTGGGGGGGGGGGGGGAACAAACAAAAAAAGAGGCCTGGGGAATACTCACATGGCAGGTCAGAGATGATATTTGCTTCTGGGGCTGGGGACAGTAATTTTTCAGCCAGTGTAACTGCAGCTGGAAGATTGTGACTATGCTAATGATATGACTGTAAAGACTTAGCTCTAGGTTAGCTCAATGCATAAATGCATTCATGTGTACAGATTACAGTCCTGTTAAATCTGTACATGGTTAGGCCTTAGGCTGTGACTAGGACTTGCAGTGTCAAAAATTTACAGTGGGATATGCTAATTGGAACTGCAGTGGTCATAAGGAATTAATTTGATACAAATCCTCTCACAGATATATTTTGGCCAAGGACCCTCAACTCTGCTGAGCAGAGATTTACTAAAAAAGGGTGGAGAGAACATAAAGCTACAGAGAGGAAGAGCCCTCTAATAATTCTGTTTGCTGTGGTGTGTCCTCCTGTGTTACATGATGTGGCTGCAGCCATGTAGCTCTGTCTTCCTTATTCAAAGCAGGAAAGTAATTGCTTTAATTTGTTATGACAGTGGTAGTTTTTAGATGGTACAGCATTTAAATATGTTTGCTTTCTGGATAAATAGAGTATTTGTGCTTATTTAGTGGACAAAACTCTTTCATCAGTTTATCATTATTTATTTGTAAAGCATTTTAATCTATTTGGTCATTGATTTATTCTAGTAGAAAGCTATGAAGCTTTCTGTTACATTGTAAAAACCAGATCTAAAAGGATTATGTGTTCTGAAGTGATTACACCCACCAAGGTAGCTGTCATTCTGAAAAATCTCACTTAACTACCATGTAAAGACTGCCCATAGTTCATAAGAGGTCTTCACTGTCTTTATGCTTCTCATATGACCAGAACTGCATCTTTATGAATTTTTCAAATTGTCCTGGTTTCAAGTGGCTTGTTCACTATCTCATGACTAGGTCCAGACAGGATGTTGAATTTCACTGTGTCACTTCAGTACCCTTGAAAACCTCAGCCTAGATGGTATTCTCAGACAAACTGACAGAACTAAGCTGTAAGGCAGTGAAGTTTCAGTTGCTACTTTCCTAAAAAGCACAGAGGGAAGAGGAGGCTGTGGGTGTATTTTCTACAATATCTTGTGACAGAAAATTTTCTGAGGAAGGTAGGAGGCCCAAGTTCAGACTTCCTTTTCTGCTGGAGTTGATTTAAACTCACATCTATGATGAATGTGCCCTAACTATCAAGATTTTAAATAGAGAAGGCATGAATAGGAAGCCTAAATTCTTAACCTACAGAATGAACAGTGGGAAGCAGAGGTTGCAGTGCTGACCAATGTAAAACCACAGTCTGGTTTTCTCTTTTTCTACTGTGGGAGGAAAAGCAGAGGGAGAAAAAGATTGATGATTCTAGCAAAGAGATGCCCAATAAAACCCCTTGACTAGAAGCAAAAGTTAGATTATTCGTAAAAGAAATGAGGCATAATACTCAGTGGGAAGAATTAACTTCTGCAATAAAATTATTTAAGGACAGACCATCAGGTCTGTAAATCTTTTTGTTTCCAAAAAAATAAACAGTTGCCCAAGCACATTAAGTATTTCTTTAAAAATACAAAACAAAACAAAACAAAACCAAACTCATACAAAATGCAGTATGTTATGTGGAATTTTAGAGGATGGTCTTCATTGGAGTTAAGAAAAATCAGACTTTCCTTAAAAGCTCATATGAACCAAATGCAGAGTACAGACAATAAAAGTTGAGGATTTAAATGCTTCTTAAGAAGCTGAGACAAAATACTGGCCTATTCAATGCTATTATACATCTGTCCTGTCATAACTCCAAAGCACAACTTCTTAGCAAAGATAAGAGTATTTTCAGTTGCTTGCTTTGTCATGGGCAAATATTTTAAATAAATATCCTGTTTGGCACAAAAGTTCATGTTGATCAGGACTCTACACTTATGTAAAACCACTCTGACTGTTTTGCTAGGATGGGTCTTTTCCAGCTGTTCTTGAATTCCTGAAACAATGTTGCTTCTGGTACCTTTCTTGAGCTCTATTCTCTAGCCTTCCTGAGCACTATATTAAGTGATACTTAGGTTACACTTCTGCCACCAAAGTGCCTTCCATGGAAGTGTTAATTACATGCCATGATCCAGAGCCATGCCCTTGTTATAGAATTTAATGATTGTGATAAAAATGTGGCTTTCACATATTTTGATAAGTTGACTTGGACTCAGTTACTCCTTTAATTAGATATTTGACAAGAAAGATCTCTGTTGCTTATGGTGTCACATATATTGCCATTCCTTTATTTTACAGAAAGTTTATAGAGACTGCTTGATATCATCCTAATTCTGCAAGCATTGTGAAAATTTGAATTTTTGCCATCAAAGCCTCTGTAGTGGTAGGTTGGATCCTATATTGTATTTACTTGAGTGGTATTGATCTTTCACTTTCTATTTCATTAGCTAGAAGTCCTTATTCATAAAGGCTCTGAATTTAATAAGCCTAATATAGTACTCACTGACTTGCTATTATTTTGTGAGCAAGAAACTTTTTATTATTTTTAAAATACCAGAGAGAGGGGAAAAAAAAAAATAAATTAAAAACAACAAACCCACAACAATTACAACAGCAGATCTTGGTAACATAAAGGCAGAGTTTTTCACTGCATAATCATCCATTTGTCATCTGTATTGCCACTAGAGATTCATGTTAATTATGCTCATTCATCTGAACCATCCACAGGGGAAGTTCTCTAAACAGCTTATGCAGTCTGGCTACAGAAGACACTCCTTTTATTCCTGTGTGCACACTGTGTTGCTCACTGTACTTGCTGCTATTTGACCAATCATGAGACTAACACCTGCAAAATCAAGTGGAGAAATATATATAGAAACAAGATATATATATTAAAAATGCTGAAAATCAAGAGGTGCTTTAAATTTGCAAGGTCAGAAATAAAAATAATTGGTAATTTTAAATAATCACAAGCATTCATAATAGAAACAAACATTAAAGTTTTAAAGTTGTATGTTAAATGCCCAAAACTCAGTAAGTGACAAATTTCTAATTCTCAATTTCTCCCACTGATGAAAGCAAATTAAGATGTAAACTTTGATTAGATTGTCACTTGTTATATTTTCTTTCATAAAAGCCTGTGTTTATTCAGTGCTTAGTACGAGCATTGCTTTTTATATGGACAAAACCCCCCTTTGTTCTGTTTGATATGGTTGAACTGGTTTTCCCAACCTAATCACATATATCCATGATACAGAAAATGTCATCTTCACACCTTGTATAGCTGTAGGCAAATGGATGCAAGATTTTATGAAAAAAAAGTACTAAGCAAATCCACCAGTAACTAAACTACTGTAGACAATGATTTACAACCCCGAAGACCAAAAAAAAAAAAAAGAATGTCTTAAATTTTAAATATTTTTGGCGCCTTGTCCTGGGAAATGTCAATACAATATTGATTGTAATTAAAAAAGTAGTAGAAACTAAATTGTCTAAAGAAAAATATGTCTTAAACTATTTTTTCACATGCCTGACAGGTTGTCTTTGATCTTCCTGATAAAACTGTCCTCACATTAGAGCTAATAAATCTACCTTGTACATCAAGGATATCATCCACAAAAAAAGTGCCTATTTTGGCTCATGAAAAATAATTGTCAAAAGGAAATGTTGCTGAAATGCTACAGAACCAGATAGTGCTCCAGAGAAGGAACCCCAACAACTATGTGAGACAACAGGCAAACTGGTCTCCTGGAGACAGGGCAGACACCTGCCTGCTCTGGCACAGCCTGGTGGATGTCTGCCTGTTCCAAGGTTTGCATTCCAGGACTGAACACCCTGCTCTATTTTCTGAATGCACCATCTCTTTGAAGGCGCCAGAACACTGGCTCCAGTGCCAGTAAAAAGCAGATGACATCTTCACAAGATAGAGCCATAGTCTTAGAGCCAAGCCCAAGGATAAATGCAATTGGTTTATGGATGATGAACAGTTTGGCAAAAAAGTGAACCTGGGCAAGGCAGAGATTGTACTCTGGGCAAGGTCAAATATCTTTTCAGATGCTGGAGATTCTCTGTAGGTATTTTGTCCAAAAGAAAACATCTCTGTTGTTCCACTTAATCCATAATTGTAATTTTTTTCACTGGGTGTCATGGTTTAATCACAGCCAGCATCTCAGCCTCACACAGCCACTCACTCATTCTCCCCACAGTGGGATGGGGGTGAGAATTGAAAGGGTAAAAGTGAGAAAACTCATGGGCTGAGATAAAGACAGTTTAATAGGTAAGGCAAAAGCTGCACACACAAGCAAAGTAAAAATAGGAATTCATTGACTACTTCCCATCAGCAGACAGATGTTCAGCTAACTCCAGAAAAGCTGGGGTCCATCATGCATAATGGTTACTTGGGAAAACAAACAACATAACGCTGACTGTGTCCCTTTCTTCCCTCTTACCTCAGCTCTTATTGCTGAGCATGACATCCTATGGAACATTTTTTTGGTCAGTTGGCATCAGCTGTCCCAGCTGTGTCCCCTCCCAGCTCCTCCTTCTGCACCCTCAGCCTACTCATTGGTGGGGTGGGGTGAGAAGCAGAAAATGTCTTAACTCTTTGTAAAACACTGCTCAGCAATAACTAAAACATCCCTGTGCTATTGATACTGTTTTAATTGAAATCCAAAACAGAGCACCATAGGAGCTACCATGTAGCTAAAATTACTCTATTGAAGTTAAAACCAGTACACCAGGTAATGCCTTTTGTGATCTTAGATCACCCAGCAGGACCTATACAGCTCTGTACAGCTTGTTACATTTATGCAGATGTGGAAGAATTTATGTTTCATAACAGCATTATGAAATGCCACAGATATATGGTAAACTGCTTCACTTGTCAACAACATTCAAACCAATATAGTGCTTTGCATCTTCTCTTTCATGAAGGTGGTGAGCAATTTGAAACTTGAGATGACACTTCCAAAGTATATAAATATTTTGGAGAGCTTTTCAGTAAAGACCATGGCAGGGAGTTTTGCTCCTCAGGTGCAGTAGTACAGTATAATGCAATGGCTGTAGAGATAATTATTGAGAAGGGTAGAACATTCCAAATGGCATGGTCTAAGACTCTGGAATTAGGCCACAAAAATCACAGGTATTTCCAATTTCAATTAAAAATATGTATAATCTTGATTTTTTATAAAATAGAACATAGCAAAATGTTTTCTTACTGACCTATTTCTTCAACATTATTTTCCTTGAGAAAAAAGCAACCCAGCTTTTTAAACAGACCAAAACAAACTTCACATCTCCCAGTGTGCAGAATATAGAAGTACGTTGCATGCAGGTGTCAAGGTGGTAGCAGTGGAGGGGAGCTGCAGGGGCAGCCTCTGTGGGAAGAAGTATGGGGCTTCCCCATGCCAGACACAGCCACTTATAACTGCTTAAATCTGGTTCCAGCTTACTCGAACAGACACACCATGGGACCCAGATAAGACTATCAGCCAAGATGGTGGCACCGCTGGGTAAGTATATTTAAGAAAGGGCAGGAAAAAAGAAAGAAAGAAAAAAACAACAAAAACCAAACAAACAATCAAAAACCCAACACCAAAAAAAACCACCCCAAATCACAGGGAGAGAAAGGAGGGGAAAAGAGTGAAGAACAGCAAAAGGAACACCAAAGCTAGAGGAGGGAGAAAGGAAGAAAGTGTTGAGAGGAACCACAACACTCCTTCACCACCCCTTGTCTCACTGAGGGGGCTGAGTGTAACCTGTGGCAATAATGAAGGGGAAGAGAGGAGTCGAGTTGAATTTGAGAAATTAAGAGGAAAAGTGTTTTCCCTAAGTGTGTGAGTAATTGTTGATGTTTCCCAGTACCTGAAACAGTACTTAAATATATGTATATATATATATTATTTGGAAATAAATTCATTTTCCCCAAAACCAATCTGTTTTGCCTCTGATGGCAGTTGGTAAGCAACCTTATTTTGATCCATGAGTTTTCTCATTCCTATTATTCCTGTACCATCCCCTGTCCCACTGAGGCAGGGGAGAGAGTGAGTAGCTGAGTGAGCATTTAGCTAGCACCCGAGGCCAATCCACCACAAGAAGTCTATAGAAAGTAGTACAAAAAATGTTGTAGTTGTGTGCAGAAGAAAAACATAGGCAAAATATTGACACTGCTGTGAAGAACTAGTGGGTGAATAAACTCCGAAAAAAACCCTGCATATTGGCAGACATAAAATCAAATAACTGGATGCCAGATGTCTCTGTAGCTGTGGACTCCATCTGCAGCACATGCTTTCATGGGATATGCTACTTCATATCAAAAGGTGGGAAAAACATGGAAGAACAGCTCTGTTCCCATCTCTCATTGCTCTTTATTCTCCCATCTCTCTTTGTCACTACTGGACAATAAATTCTGTTGGCAAATATATTTCTACACACTCTCTTTCCCCTTCCCCTCCAAAAGAGAATCACTGAACTCTTGGGCTCTGAGAAGTTAATTTCCAAATATTAGCCACTAATTAGTCTGGTAATTCTACCAATCACTGTTCTGCAAGTGTATGGTGTTTCCTTTTAGGGGACTAGCACTAATGTAATTACGCTTTCACACAGTTTAATTTTGCAGGATATAGCAAAACTATATTTAACCTTATGAATATGTTAAATGAAAACAGGGAAGTTTTGAGCCCACACTCTTTTTAAGAATTCAAAGTATTTGGCCCTATTCTTTGTCTTTTATAAAGCCTCATAATATTCTTGGAATATTGACTTGATTCTACTTCATTCACTTCTCTATAAAGTGAGTAATCCATTTAAGTCAATATAGTGCAATAAAAATAGTGTAAGTGAGAAGAGAACACAGATGCTGGCTTTTTACTTGTGTTGTTATTTTAGCTATCCTTTTAAAGAAGGTAGCAAGAGATGACATCTATATTTCATTTAATTTGAGTTCTCCTTATCATTCTTCAGAACTTTCCTAAACTAAGAATTGCAGAACATGGTAATTACATATTCTGTCAAACTGCATATCTAATTGCATGTCTGGTTCATTTCTTTGTGAAAAAGGCAATATTTCTTTAAAATAATATTATGTATACCTGATCTATTAAGGCTGTTACAAGAACATGATGTGAAGGGGAGGGCAGCACCCCTGATAATTTTCAATAGAGGTTATGATTTTACCTGCTTTTGCATTCTGCCAGTCAGCCTCTTCTACCATGTCTGGCTCCCTTCCTTTCCTTTGATTCTGTCCATTAGGGGATTGACTTTGGGAAACAAACAAACGAACAAAAACCCAAAACAACACAACAATATGTCAATCTGTCATCTTAATACCTATTGACTGTTAAAAAACAGGGTCTTAATATAAGTTTCTTAATGGTAAAACAACATCTGTAAAGTACTATTTCAGATTTTCTTTATTTTGTAGTACAAGATCCTCCAGAACATCATTTATGTCACTATATAGTGGTAAATGGATCCACATGCCAACAACACCCCTAGATGTCAATATATAATAGCAAGATGACATAATTTAGGAGATTTATTTTCTGAACCTAGAATCAAGACAATAGAAGCAATTACTCTGCAGAGACCAAGGGAATACTATTCAAATACTCTCCCAATGTAAATGTTCTTTGAAAACAGATTTTAAAATAAATAAATACATTTGTAGTAGAGTTGCAACTTATCAGCTTCATGTATCTTCCTTGTTCACTAAGATCCTCACCCAGTGTAGGTAAGAAGCTATCCATCATTTGTTTGGGGCAAAATGTTTTAAGTTATGCCTCTTGACTCTGCTGGGAAGAATCTACAGTGTGAGGTTTGGTATGGAAATGATTCTGCCATTTCACAGAGTTTCCATTTAGTTTAGATCAACTTTTGTTCTATCCTTTCTCTGAAATGTCTAGCTTGATTCTTGTCTCTCATATGGTTTTTGAAAACATTTTCTCAAAACCATGATAAACTGATATATCTGATATAGAAACTGGCAATTTATCTTTGGTATAAGTAGCTTTATATCTTCAACACACTGAAAGGCACAAATCCAGACATAGCTGAAAAAAAGATTTTTATATACTTGTGTGGAATTTTAATTTCCTCAACATAGCTCTTACAAGTTTTAGAAGAATATTGTCTCCTTTGTTAACTCAACAGTTGTCCTTTTCCACGTAACTCTGTTACTTTTAGTGCAAATACTTGAGCATGTATATTTCAGTTTATATTGATGTGGGAATGGCAGCTGAAAGTCTATCACTGACTTTAATAGGAATTGATTAGATCCTGCTAGCACTTACACAAGTGAAATTCAGTTGCTTGAATGCGTGCAGAAAATTATCATAAACATGATGCAAGTGTAGCATAAAGTTGTTAATTTTTAAATCTGAATCAATGTTTGTGGAAATAAACATACCACACTTGCTGCTGCTTGGAGAGAAGGGAGATAGAGTATTTAGTAAACCAGTTAGAAGAATATTTTCAAGATAGCTTTAGTGTTTACTGAGAGGGAACACCACTTCAATATTTGGGCAGACTCATTACCATTTAATAGCTATTGTCATTTGCTAGGTATTACTGACTGTGTTGAAGGATGGTGCATTGTCCGCTTTCTCCATTGACTCTTATTGTGCTTATTGGATCAGACTCAAAACTTATATCTATATTGACACAGAAATATATTAGAGTTTGTTGCCTGGCCACAGGAGAACGATAGCTTTTGGACTGCATGGATACTTTGAGCTCAATTATCTTAATTTGTTCTGTTGGCAAGGAACTAACAAGAGCTGTTAATTACTTATTTGATATATTCCATGTTACATGGTGTGCTTCTCTGATTAAGATTGCCCCTCTGCAGCAATTTGAGACACTTCTAGAATAAGTGGAAGAGAATTCATTTTGTCATATTTTAAACAAAATATGCATTCTTTTCTACAAGTTAGCACTTCAGTGTAAATAACAGGGTAGCATGGCATGACTCATGATCCTCAGGATGCATTACTTAAATCCATTTGTGTGCTTTTATAATGTAATGTAATTTCTGAAATCCTTATAAGTTTTTTTAGCTTTTTGCTTGAAAAAAAAACCAACAAAAAAACCCTTATATAATTCAAATTAAAGTGAATCAAAGAAAGAAGAAAGGTTAAAACCTAGCACTATCAAAAGACCAGATTTTACAGTCCTTCCTGCACTCCTCAGGATTATTTTATTATTTTCTTTGAGTAAGATTTAGGAAAAAAACTTTCCTCTTAGCCATTACCAGTATAGATAGCCAAACTGTATGGCTTTGTTTTTCTCTCTTACTATTGCTCTCATTTTCTCCAAAATATCTTGGCGCTACATTTTTTTTCCCCTATTATTTGTTTTAATTGCAGAAAACACCTTTAGTCTAAAGCTATACTCCTTACACTTAGCAAGCACTTAACCAATTGCAGTAGGAGTTAGGGCTAGCTTTGCTAGCAGTACTGGAAGGCCACAATGATGCCTGATTCATTTTCCATAGTTTTGAAGTCTGATGTGCAGCACAGTCATATGAGAGTTCTCTTTTTATACCCAGAGAAGTCTGAAAAGCAAGTGGAATATGTGAGGGATATGTCTCAGGAGCTACCATTCCTCATTTACTGAGATTATAACCCTGGCCCTGGTAAAATCAAAGGGAGCTTTGCCTCTGACTTTAGTGATGCCAAGATTTTCTTCTCTAGGGTGCAAATAGATACTGTGTTACCTTTGCCAAGAGTGGGAATTTTGTCATGTACTTCTGCAGTGCAGGATCACGCTTGCGGTTCCCACCCATAGGTATTATTTTTGTTCTCTCTTGCTGATATTTTTCTTATTAAAAAAGGTGTTGTTTTCTGTGGAAATTACAAAATAAAAAGGACACTGAAAAACTGGGAATATTGCATGCTTAGGTTTACTATGTCTGGTATTCCTTTGATGGAAAGTGACTGGTACTCTATTATTAGTCTAACAAATGTAGCATTGTTACTGTGATGTCTCTAATAATACAGAAATTAATTTCTTTTCTGACCTGGTGAGTAGATCGTGGCTTGAAGGCATGAATCCTTGACTTCCTAACACAGCCATCTCTACAAGTAACCTCTACATCTACTGTTTTAACAGTTACACATGACTATTTTGAGCTAGAAGTGTACTTTGCTGCAAACAGTAACATGGGAGTTAGTGTGAATCCAAATTTCTGTTGAAGGCTAATGAATAAGTTGTTAACTAATTTAGTCTAATTGTAGCTTTGTTGTGCTAAAATATAAAATTAACAATTCAGCTTTTGCCCTGAGTATTTAAATTATTTTTTTCACCCCTACCGAGTAAGAGTCAAATCAAAAGCTTTTAGCTTCTCATTGTGCATGCTGCTAAGTGATGTTGTTCAGTTTATCAGAACTCAGTTATCACTTGATTTAAACAGAAAAAAAAATTAAAAAACCCCAACAGAACAACATATTTTCACTTGTTTTTTTTTTTGCCACTTGCCTTGAAAATTGTTCTAACTGTTAATTTGATTATTAAGTACACCCCATGAAAATCAGAAATACAGAAATATTTTCTTGTAACATCAATGGTAGTTTTGATTATTTAAAAAGATAAATTAAAATATAAACAATATATTTTCAAATAATGTGACCTGAAAAATAATACCTAAGTCTTGTGTCTCATATGTACCCTGTCTGGAGAGTTGAGAATAGGTAGATTTTATTTTGTTGGTTTCTTTTTCCTTTTGTTTTACTTTTCTGTTTGGGTTTTGTTTGTTTGGTTGGGTTTTTTGTTTGGTTGTTGGTTTGGGTTTTTGTTTGTTTGTTTTCTTGGACTTTTGTGGGTTTTTTTGGGGTTCATGTATTTATAATTGTGACCAGATTTTGTTTGTTTACTTGCTTGGTTTTTTTGCATCTGACAGTGCTGAACTGTAGTGAAAGATGAAGACTGACAGATGATACTGAAGACTTCTTGAACAGCTTTTGACAGAAGAAAAATGTATCTTCAGACATAATAATCATCACAAGACCTTGCTTAATGCTGCTGGTGTCCTTTCAGCCTTGCTCTGTAGTCTTCAGCTTCACTCTCTTAGGAGTCCTAACAGACCCCTCATTAAGTTTAGAAAGTCCGTGAAGGGGAACTAGGAAATTTACTAGGATGCCCTTCGCCCTTCCTGCTGGTCAGAAAAGTGATTTGCCTTGTCTTTTGCCTAGCCACAGGTAAGTGTTGTTTATTGATAATTTTAAGCTACCTCCTAACACTGAAAAGTCTGAAAAGACTTTGTTTTTTAGTGCTTGAGTAGTCATTTGACGACTCATGAAGTGGCAGGTGAGTACTGGCAAGATAGAAGTCTAGGTGCTGTCCAAGGGTAAATGCACTTGGCAGGGAAATCGAGCACATTTGCAACTAAAACAGCTGGTCATGACATGCTGCACTTAAAGTAAATGAGCCTTAGGGTGGCCTATTCTAATAGCATGAGGAGCCAAGTACAATTCTGCTCCAAGTACACTGCACACTTTTGTCCTGGGGGAACTAAGAGAAAATGGGAGGAAGGGTAGGGCTGAGAGAAGAAAGGGACACAGCATCTCAGGAGCCAAGGTTTTGAAATAACTATGGCCTGGGTTTCAGACTTCAAGAGTACATCTATACTAATAAAGTAAACAGTGACAGGGAACAGGAATTAACACCAGAATGTTATTGTCCATAGCGTTGAATTTTTAGTGTGATCCTTGACTTGAACTTGTCCTGTGCCAATTAGTGTTCTTCCAATCAATTCCTAAGCCTGATCTAGAAGTTAGCATGTGCCAAAAACTACTTGGATGAACAATCCTGTTTTGAAGCTGAGTTTAATCATGTGGATATGTGCCAGTTGTCCTCAGGTTAGCTAATGGGCCCAGACACTGTGTATATTATTCATGTAGGAATAGCCAAGAGTCTAAATGGAAGCTGACTCAGGGCTTTGAACTGGAGTTTTCAACCTTGGCATAACACACAATACATAAAATGTTACATGTGCTTCTACAGTATCTGCATTTGGGGTAATCATGCTAGGCTTGCTATTAGTCAGATGGCTCAGATAACATATCCCATTTTAGATAACTTAAATGACTAACAATCTCTAGTTAGTCCCAAACTGTCTCTGGGATGCTCCTGGAACTGGTCATGATATTGCTTGGTTTTCCTTTCTTTTGCATCCATTGTAGTCCTAGAGACTATGTCCTGGTGAGGGTAAATGAAATGTGTTATGGTGAGATCCAAATGATTATTATCTATCAGTACTCTAGTTATTTGGGATCACAAAGATACCTCTTTTACACTGGGGATTAGCATCCACATCTATCACCCTATCTTCTGCTGTCTTCTCCCTATGTACTTGGCTCTGAGAGGCAATGTCATATCTAATTCAGCTGTAGAGGGCAGTTCTTTACTAGTTGCCAAGATATTCTTGCCTCTCCTCTTTCATTATTTTATTCTTTGTGATTTTGCTGTGTCTTTTTCGGCACGCCTTTCCCCATGCAGCAACAATCCTGTGACTGCAGCTTCAGCCTGACATTGTCATGATCAGATATGGGCCTGCCTCATCCCTGGTTCCTCTACAAGCCCTCTCCACTTTACCATCATTCAGAGAGCACTTTTTATGACTTTTCTTTGTGCTGACTGGTGATGACAGCCTCCTCTCTATCACTTCCCTTCATCTCTTATCTAGGCTCCAGATTGATTCTGGACACGGGCCAGTGACAGAATTAAAAACAAAGGATGCTTCATAAATTTCTGTGCCTATTTACACTTACATGTAATTCAGCTTTCCCACTGGGTCAGTGGAACTGGCACTGATGTTAGCAGGAAACAACATGGGTTGACTTACTGTCAAGGCAGTCATAAGGGTGAGTTTACAGAGCTTGGAACTGTGAGGAAAACATCTTTTTTACTTCACACTTAAGCAAAGCTAAGATGGAGTGGTTGGGATAATGAACAGAGAGCCTCCGCAAGATGCCATTTTTAGAGTTATTTTCCAAAATAAAAGTATGCTTTAAAAAAATCTATGACTGTTATTGTCTGCATTTAGACTCTGTTCCCTCAAAGGTAATTTTACAAGCTGCAATAAAGCACTTCCCAGCATGTAACACTACTGTTCAAGTGTAGCTGTTACTTTTTTATTTTTCAGGTGGGGCTGAATGATTAGTAAAGAACCAGGAATTGCCTCATCTCTAGTAAATGTTAACACATGTCTCATATGGCCCTCTCTGAAAGTCTGCATTATCTGGCAAGTGATATGTATGCATTTATATAAATTGTATGTATGCATATAATTATGTAAACACATTCTCCCCAGTGTGATTCATGGAGATCTAGTGCAGTTGGTGGAAGTTCTTTTGATCGCTGTCCTCACTGTGAGTTGCTTAAACATCTGCCTGTCTAGTTATGCGTCAAATTCAGTGGCTATACAGGGATGTGTAGTCCTGTGTATGGTAAAAATGCTTGCTTCTCCACTCATGAGCTGATCATCTCATGCTTCAAACCTCTCTTGCACATTTTTCCTGACTGTACACATGATTTCTTTATTAAGAAAATCCTCAAACCCCTTAATTTCTAATTTTTTATATGTATCTAAAAGTTCAGAAGAGCTGGCTGCTAGATTATACTCAGGTATGCCTTAAAGCACATGCTTGGCTCAGTGTAGCTGACCTTTCATTATTAACACTTCAGTACACAGATAGTAAGCTGCAGGTCATGGTCATTGCCATGTTTGTCTTTCTGGAACTGCTCCTGTGGGCAGGACCTGTATCTTACACCTATAGACTTAATTCTGCACTGACTCCATCTATAAAAAAAAGTCTACCAATATAAACCTGTCAAAAACCATGCTAGCTTTTCAGATTCTCTGGCTTTATTGGTGGAGCTCTTCATATCTCTGCATTGAGTGAATCATTGAATGATTCAAAGTTTAGTTCTGCAAGAGATATGGAAGAGGCAATATAGTGTCTTCCAAAAGCTGTGTATGAAGACCTAAATTAAACTTAGATTTATAGCATATTCAGAATCCTATGTGGCTCTTGACATAGGCTTCCTGAGAAGCCTGTGGCTTCTCACAAACATGCTACAGATAGTCTCCCTGCATGCAGGTGTGCAGTCATTGGTGAGATTCCCCATGGCAGCACTGGGGTCAACAGATAAGTGGGCACTAATTTTAGCAAGTCTTTTCTTCCATCTATCTACCTACTTATTTACTTACCCATGTAGGCATCTAGGCAAAAGTTTTCCTTTACCTGTGATACTGGTGGATAGAGTAACAAAAGCCTCTATTCTAAATACATTTCAGCTCATTCCCTGATGAAATGGGACATGAGCTGGCAATGTGTACTTGCAGCCCAGAAAGCCAAACATATCCTGGGCTGCATCAGAAGCAACGTGGCCAGCGGGCCAAGAGAGGCAATTCTGCCCCTCTACTCTGCTCTGGTGAGACCTCCCCTGGAGTACTGTGTCCAGTTCTGAGGGCCTGAGCACAAGAAGGGTATGAATCTGTTGGATTGGGTTCAGAGTAGTGCCACAGAAATTATAAGGGAGGTGGAACACCTCTCCTATGAGGAAAGGCTGAGTGAATTGGGGTTGTTCAGCCTGGAGAAGAGAAGGTTCTGGGGAGACTCTATTGTGGCTTTTCAGTACTTAAAGGGGGCCTATAAGAAAGATGGGGACAGTCTTTTACCAGGGCCTGTTGAGACAGGACAAGGGGTAAAGTTTTTAAACTAGAAGCAGATAGATTTAAACTAGATAGAAAAACAAAACCAAAACATTTTTTTTTACAGTGGGAGTGGTGAAACACTGGAACAGGTTTCCTAGGGAGAAGGTAGATGCCCCATCCCTGGAAACATTCCAATCTAGTTGAAGATGTCCCTGCTCACTGCAGACAGGTTGGACTAGATGACCTTTGAAGTTCCCTTCCAACCCAAGGCATTCTATGATTCTATGATATTGTATATTAATAATAGTGCCATAATTGTTTCACGGAGAAGATTGCAGAGATTAAATCTTTCAGGCAGAGTTCAGAAAGCCAGGGTTTTAATACAGTATATTGGTACACCTCACAATCTCTTTATCACAAAGTAATAAATAAGTGCAGCAGTAAAAAAGCTTCACATAGTTTTGACATGGATTGTTTGGGATTATAACATCTAATATGTCTGATGAGCATATGTATTTCTGTTTGAAAGTCTAACAAATGCTGTATGCTTATATGTACAATGATCTTTCACAAGACATTGAGCTAATGATAATTCTCACAGGATGAAGCTTCAGTGATTGCAAGCAACAACATTTTCAGAAGAGGAAAATTGGTGTAATAGCAAATAAAGCTGAGGAATAAGTAAACATGGAATACTAATTTAAAAACTGTATACAGCTGACACATTAAACCAAAATATGATTAACCAGCCCAACTGCCATACTTCTGCATCTAGAAATAATGCATTCCATTTCTATTAGTGGAATTGGAAAATGATAACTCTGAGAACACTTAGGATTTGTAGTGAAGAACTTGAACATAAACTGCTTGTGGAAATGTGGTTATATAAAATGTATATGCAACCTAATAGAAGAAAAACAGTGAGCTATCTATTCTAGAAGAAAAGGCAGACCAAGAATGAAAGCTGGAATATGAAGGAAAACAACTAAAATAGAAAACTAGTTATAAATTTTCTTGTATGGAGGGGTGGTAGTCACTGGAACCTGCTACAAAAAAAAAAAAAAAAAAGAAAAGAAAAAAAAAAGAAAAAAAAAGTAAATTGTATCTTTTTGAATTTTAAGACAAATCACTTTTTAAAAAAAGATATTGTTTATTTATAACACACAAGCATGCTTTACTCAAACACAGATTGTCAAATTGAGGAATCCCCTTCACTTGTCTTACTGAAGGGGGATTGGGCTACTTTATTTCCAAATTACCAATGCCCCACATGTGCTTGTGGCAAGTGGCCAGAGAAACTCTTAGAGGTGCTCAGGAAGTTTATTTCTTGAATGAGGGAAAGGACAATGTCAATAAACTAGCACTTGATTATTCTGAAGTGAAATCCCTACTCAAAATTTGACATTAGCTATAAATTAAAGTTTTCCACTCTTTGTCACAGTGTTTCTTTGTTGAAGGTAGAGATATTGCAACATGTAGGTTCATAAAGTAACACTAAGAATACATCTCATACACTGGCTAGCTCTTAGAGACCTGAAGCATGTAATAATCTTCTCTCTCTATTTCTGCAACAGGGCTATTTGTTCTTTTCTGGACTTTCTTACACTGTAAGGCAACATCTTCTGAAATACAGCTGGTGGAACAGGTGCTCCAAAGGCATGAAAACTGTGGTCCTGGACAAAACAGTAGAAAGTGTACTACAGAGGACCTGTATTGGTCCATACGGTCTAGCAGTATCCCAAAGTCTGCAATGATTTTATGAATGACTAAGCACTGGCAGAGGTACTGATTAAATACATCATTGGGGTTAGCATCTGGAGGCTGTATGAAAGCCTAGAAGCTATTTCCTTGGCCTTTACTTGTCAGTGGTTTATTACCTGAAATAAAGAAGATTTGATTGCAGTTGAAAACAGTTCTTTGCTGATTGAACTGGCAGAGAGGAAAGCAAGACAGATAAACACACTCACACTGGCTATGACTCACCTGAGGGCACAGTAGCTGTCACTAATCGTGGTAGAAATAACACACATGTTGTTTCTCTGCTAACACCAGTGAAACAAGCCTGGAAGCCTTATTCTACCATATATTGTGATTTATGAATTTGGTTCCATGTGTGTTTCTTCTATAAAAACAGCAACATGAAGGTTCTGTTCCTTGATTTTATTACTGGTGAGATCATTTGATAATTTCTATTAATTTATCAAGGCACAAGAAATACAAGCATACAGCATGGCACAGAATTGTTTTTAATGTGATACATACTAGATTAGCCTCTTGTTGCAAAATGTGGACATCCCAAAAGCAAAATCTGGCCTTCACAGGTAATGTTTGTGAAGATAATGCCAGATATTTCCTGACAACTCTTTGTGAAATTGTTTAGAGACTATTAATTACATCCATTTAATACTTTGCATCTTGGTTCACCTGAAAGATCAAAGTTCTCTTCATCTCCTTAGATAGCTGATAATTAGAAAGATAAATAGAACACCTCTGCTCATCACCCTTCCACCCCTGTTAAATATTCTGTCACTTTTTAGCCCTCAGCCTCTGAATCAGGATTTCTTAGCATTAAACATGAATGCCAAATGCCTTCATCCAAACTTATCTATAAAAGATCCATAACGACTACTGCCAAAAGATTAAAATGAAGGTGAGACCATCAAATCAAACTAATTCCACTAATGCCCCTTGCTAATAGCATCTATTGGCCAAAGACTTAGCCATTCCAAATACCAAATGAAAAATAATTGTTGGCTCTTTATTGAAATATTAATCTTGATATTCTTCTTATTATAACATTTTTGAAAGCAATATCCAAGTGTATAATATCCATATACATTTAATCTTTGTTTTATAAGTTGATAAAATATGAAACTAAAATATAAAGACATTAAAAATTAGCATATTTATTGCAGTTTTTATGAGACATGCTGCTGCAAAACACATAAAATCCTCTAGGATAAATCTACATCTGGTGCAGTCTTGATAGCTGTTGAATTTACAATGGTGTAATATTTATACAGGCTCTTCTTTTAAAGAAATAGCTAAGTGTAGAGTTCTTCTGTATGAGTTGTACTCTGTCATTTGCTGCTGGAAGCTACCGGTGCAGCACATCGGTGTGAAAGTAAGATATGTGTATGCCTGGAATAGAGTTAATTTTTAGAAGTAAAATACCTAGTTCCTATCCTTCATTTGCTACTTCAGTGTAGTTTTTGCTAGAGAGCAGACTTAACTTGCATATTTTTAATTGGCCCCAAGCACCATTTGCTGCTCATCTGCAATGACACACATACATTAAAAAATATACTTTTTTTTTTTTTTTTTTTTTTTTTTTTAATCAATAAGTCTCTTTTACTGGTTTAAACACAAGGATATTTTTTTTCAGCATGGATTGCCAAGCAAAAATTGACAATGTTTGGGATCTTGTGAAATTTTAGATTCAAATCACCTAGTATTGTTCAAATTCTCACTAAAACCTCAAGGTTTGCTAGCACTGGTACACAGTGCTACATCTCAGCAGCTCATTCCCCACTACAGTCAGTCCAGAAATGGTTAGTTCATGGCTACTGGGATACACTTGCTCTTGAAGGGTGGGAAGGCAAGGCATAACTCTCTTGTGTCCTCCTCTGGAGACATTCTGATTTATAAGTGAGTTGAATAATCCTAATGTGACTTTTTGAAAGGACAAGGTCCTGCTGAGAATGGCATTGCAAGGTCATCCAGACATGTTGCTTTGTTATCCTCTTTTGTTTTCTAATAGAGTGTTCAGAATGTCTATGAAATACTCCTGGATAATCCCCTCTCCTCAGGCCTCTGGAAAGTGTCTTAAAGCTCTTGTTCATAAAATGTTGATATAGACCTTATGAGCCAGATATTGTGGCCATCCCATTCTCAACAACAATTATAATAATAACTTTAAAATATTAATTACGCATGGATCCAACAGTAACACACTAGAACATCACTTGGTGATAAGTTGCAGAACTAAGTTGCAGTTTCTGATGTCAGTGGATCAATATGAATTTAGTTTGGAACTTTCTCAGTAAATGATTTTTTAATTTATTTATTTTAATAACAAAATCCAAATATACATCTCATTTCACCTTTTTTTTTTTTTTTCTCATTAGTTGCAAAGAAGTCTGGAAACTGGAAATACTTATTTCTTTGACTACCAAAATATTCTATGGATCAGACATTATGTCTGACAGCCTTTCAATAAGAATATCAAATTCTTCTTAAACTTATGAAAGACAAGAAGGTAGACAATATTTATAAAAATTATGCTTTTTTTTGTTGATGGGAACAATGGCCAGAGTGAGCTGGGTGTAAGCCATATGAAGATTAAGTAAAGAGAAGGAGAACAGGCTTCTTTAAAGAGTGGCCACTTGGCATGTGATGGATGTAAAATATTGTATTGTAAAATATTATAACTTTGTCTCTTCTCTTGTGTGTGAGACCAGGAAATAAAGGGTAATCACTTGCTAGAATATTCACCTTATTTTTGCATTAAAGCTTTAAACAAAGATTCAAATAAGCCTCTAAAATTTAGAATGCATATCAGCGCTGAACTTTTAAACCTCTGAATTTTGCCAGTAACTAATCTTGACAGAGCTATTATAAAGAGGGGAACTGCACCAGATTTGTTTACACAGTTCCTCTTTGATCTACTGACTTTGAATGTAATTATCATTTCAGAATTAATATCTTGTCACTGTGTATATGACTCTCACATGTGCTTTCTTTCGTCTAATGAACCCAGTGTACTTTTCAAAAGCTTTTCTTTCACATGGAAAGCCCAAAGGGACCTACTACTTGTTCTTTTCTATTAATTTTAATTCTTTATCAATTGAACTTACATAATTACTGTGCCTTTCCATTCACAATATAGTACCTTGACTACTGTCCGGTTAGGTTTTCCACTGTGGCTTCTCTATGCATATTAGGACTGAACACTGAATAACAAACCCATATTGACCTATGCATACAGTGCCCTTAAACTAGCTGCCTGTCTTCCTAGTTTATGTAGAATCACAGCTGGAGCCCAATATGAAAACAAAACAGTTCATAGTTGCACCAAATGCACATACTGCTTCTGTTTCAGAAATTTTTTTTTTCTTTTTTTTTTTTTATTAACTTGGGAAGTTTAATCAACTGTTTTACTCTAACCATACTAAAGACTCTATGCAATTTATTTTTACAAGAACTGATTCTCACCTACAGGTGGACTATGCCTGCAGAAGTTAAAAAATGCATTAACATTTGAATTTTGATAAATATTTCAAGGATAAATTCAGGAGCTGTTTAACTCATCATGAATGTGGGCCATGTACTAATTTGTTCTCAGAGTACTGGAGGGCAAAAACCACATCTTAGGCCAACCACCCACATTCAGAATGGTAGTAGACATTCATTGTACTTAGTGTTTGCTTCAAAGTTGTTTAAAGTCAAGGTTTTCATGTTGCTTTCAGTGTATGCTATCTTGTCTTCTCAATTCTGTTTTCTCGGTAGCAATGGATGAGTAGAAAGGCAGCTAAGCATAGCTGGGACTTTCTGTTACTGTAGCACCGTATACTTGCTCAGAAGCCCAAGAGAAGCATGCCTGCAGTCTTTAGCTATTTGTACTCTGTTGTCCTTCTTCCCACAGCTCATGATATATTCCTCTTGAAGACAACTTGCCTTGAACATATCCTTTTGATTAATTGTACTAATTTTTGGTCTATATTTCTGGATACAGACTGGACTATAAGTATTGAGATGATGGCCATTATATGTTTTGTCTCATTTTGTTTTCAGTTATGTTTCAAAAAATCTTGTCAATAAGTAGAACACATAGCAAGAATTAGAAATTACCTTGAATGTCTTTAATGACATTTCGGTCAAAACACTAGAGATCTTTCCATAATCAGACTTTTTCTCTATTGTTTGGTGTAGTGAGGAAAATGATACATCTCCAGCTTTAATGTTACCAATTTCTTTTTTT
The DNA here is from genome assembly GCA_024611175.1 of Megaceryle torquata. NCBI lineage: Eukaryota > Metazoa > Chordata > Aves > Coraciiformes > Cerylidae > Megaceryle > Megaceryle torquata. The sequence continues at coordinate 264 of JANIJG010015096.1, read as the reverse complement.
CTTCAGAATTCTTCTTACCTTCCTGTTCTTCCCACGATAAAGATTCATTCATTTTAGATGCCTGCTTTTCTTAGCTGTACCGACATTTCATCTTTCCTGGGAGGTTAAACAAAACAAAACAAAACAAAACAAAACAAAACAAAACAAAACAAAACAAAACAAAACAAAACACAAAAACCCAACTAACCAACCAACCAAAAAAAAAAAACCCAAAAAAACCCAAAAAAACCAAAACCAAACCCCCCAAAAAAACAAACAAAAAAA
>JANIJG010015095.1:24676-53212 GCA_024611175.1 Megaceryle torquata | reverse complement strand
ATATTCATTTTTTTATCTCAACAACAAAATCACATTTTAACTGTGGCATGATCTGTCCTCTTTCAATGCAGGTTTTTTTGTGGGTTGATTTTTGCATTGTGTGATTAAATACAAAGGCATATATTCCAGCCCTGTGACTCTGTGCCTCTTCAGAGATTGACAGCCTAAGGTGCTGCTCATTAACCAATAAATAATTTGGAAATTAAAATAGGGATGGAGGGCAGGAGAGGAAGCCACATCTCCCAGATCATGAGGAAGACACTGTTGGAGGTTTCAGCTTTTGACTTAGAGAAGGAAACATCTGTTTAGGGGAAGATTTGCACTTAGAAAATAGGGGTAATAGTGGGAAAAAAAATCTCTTAAAAAAAATAAAGTGTTGTTATTCTCAAGGGTACCCCGTTAGAGAAGATAGATTCAGGAAGGCTTGATGAGTACAGAATTGCAGTCAGACAAAGAACTAACACAGCAGTATTGCCTTTTGCAATGCCTTAATTTCTGGAGTTATATGAATATGTGAAAAGGAATCTTGTCATTGTTTCTTTGTCATTGTCACACCAAGCTTCAAGGCATCATCTTTAATAGAGCAACTCCTCAAACAATGGCATTTGCACACGCAAAAATCAGAAGGAATATTATTTTGATTTGGAAGTAATTCAGCTTATTGATTTTTTATTTTATTTATTTTTTATATACAAGACAATCTTTCTGGTATATTGAGTCTTCAGATTTGAAATGCTTAGAATTGACCATGCTATGTCAGATGTCTTCTTCGTTTTTTGCCTGGTGGGAGGGTGGTGGAGCTGGTGAGTGAAGGCATTAAAAGGTCAAAAAAAGCCAAAGCAGTAAGAACCCTCAGACACAAGTACACCTCCATCAGTACACTTAAATAAACTCATGTGATCTACTTCAGTAAAGCATGTGAATGGAACTATTTGCTCAAATTACTGTCTTCAGCTCTAATGATATATTTGCTGATGATAAAGATTTTTTAGTGTACTATCTATGAATTGCATTGCTCTGTCCTTTCTTTCATCTGAATCTTACCTTTCCCAGAGTACGAGTCCATATTTATTTACAGTTTAATTTATATAAACTGTAATTTATATAAACAGTTTTATAAACTGTCGGACCTGATTGCCTTGTCCATCATCAATTGCCTTCCACCTGCGGACTGGTGCTGCTTGGGCATCCAGAACCCCTGGTCCCGGCAGGACCAGCGTGGCATCCTTATCATCCTCCCCCGAGCCCCTTAAGTCTCCATCCCAAGTTTCTGGATCCCAATCGGGGGAGGCAACTATTGCTCTTACACGCAGTCCCCTATCCTTTTGTTCTAGCTTATGGTGTCAGTGCCTCACAGCCCACACTGCATACCTTTCTGCCACTCGAGCACATTTTCCTTCCAACTGCTCTTTCTTTTCCTGTATATCAAGCAGCGCCTGCCACTGAGTCAGTTGTGCTGCCTGAACTGCTTGTAATTGGTCCTGCAAAACCTGATTTCTCTCCTGCTCTGCCTGAAGTCTCCCAGTTACCACCTTAAATGCAGACAGGAGTGCACCACCCATGCGTCCATCATAGTCTAATCTGATACTGGATTTTGCCTGGGTGCTAATCATAAATTGATCCCAATACTGCAACACATCCATTGAGGTTTTGTGTCCCCATGGCTCTGGCACCGTTTTGGTACACGCTTCCCATTTGTCCCATAAGCTATTCCATGGTACCTCTCCTGATTCAACACTCTCACGAGAGGGTGCCTGATCCTTTTCGGGCATTGCACCGCCTGTGGTGCTTCCCATAAAACTTCTTTATAATTATCTTACTAACCACAAAACAAGAAAAAAACCCCCACAAAACACAGAAAGAAAAAAAAAAAAACCAAACCAAAACAGCAGACAAACAAAACAACAGACCAAAGCCAGGTTGTGCATTCTAGCTAGCTGTGCACTCCACTAACTAGCCCCACCCTTAACAATACACAGATCCCATCCTAGTCACCAATTTATGTAGTAGGGTGTCGAGGATCCATGTATTCAATCACCACATGAAATTATCATTAACTGTCACAGCTTGTTTATTGTATATGTTCCATACCACTATTATTCCTACAAAGCAGGCAAAACTATTATTTCTACGAAGCAAGCAAAGCAGCGTTACTTACCCTAAGATATAGACCAGGAAGATATATGGTCCCCAGGTGCAGGGGAGCTGGTCGGCACACATGCTTAGTGGGCGTCCCCGCAGAGACAACATGATCTTGATGGCAGGGTACGTGCAGCTCAGCTCATCCATTCCTGAGTGCAGCTTTTATAGAGCCCCTGAGTCCTGGCATGTATGGCCAGTATGTGCCAGGAGACAGCGGCTCAGAGCGGCAACCTCACCCAGCAGTTTTGGTCTCTGGTCTTTCTGAGGTTGTGCACCCCCCAGTATGGGGGTCATGCGCCCCCCTTCCCCACTAGGCTTTCCTCATCTTCAGCTGCCTCATTCTTGGCAATGAACTCTACTGTCCTGTTCGAGGACAGTGCAGTCTTGCCAACTCTCCTCTGATAAGAAGAGCTAGTTCCTCGGATAGAGGAACAGAAACTCCCTTGGCAGCTCTCACAGCTCTTCTCTGATAAGAAAAGAAACTTTCCTTGGCAGCTCTATACCCATTCCGTAAGTTCCCACAGCAGGCCTGCATGAATCACCCTGTTGGCAACCATCGATCAAAACCCTTACAAGGACACAGAGTATCCTGTAATTTCTTTTACTCATTGCTGCTGTACTCTCTACCTACTTGCTTGTGACCTCTGAACATGTTAGTGATTGTATGGTAGTTCCTGATGTCACAGGGAGACATATGATGACACAAAGGTCTACACACTGCCACTAATTTTTTTCTATGCAATCTACACCCAGATTGCTATGGGGAGTGTTTGGAAGGATGTAAACAGCACAATTATTTAATCCCATTCTTTTGTTTAAAAAGCACAAATGCATAAGTCATCTTTTGCCTCTTTGCACTTTATTTCATTCATAAATACTGGTGTTGAAGTATTATCAAGAAAGTAACATTTGGGCCAGATCTTAGTTGATGCATTTCACTAGCTCCACCAATCATCTTCTTAAAATCATTTTTCAGCAGTGTTCATTTTCTAATGCCACTCAGTTTTGTTGCAAGATAGTTTAAGATTTTAATCCATGTTTATGACATGTGACAATGGATGGTAATAAAGAATACCCATATTTCTGTAAACTATCATTGCAGTCAGTGTGTAGTCCAAGCTGCTCCCCTCTGAAGTTCTGTAATTTGAGTGCAATGTGTATTACAGGTTAATCCTCAGTACCCACAAACCTATTCACCAATTTAAACCTCATTATTTCCTGTCACCTTCCTTTAAACTACAACCATCACAGGAGACAAAGCTGTGCTGATTGTCCACTGTCATTTGTGTTATGTATGAGGACACAGAGCTATTTGTTAACCTTTGCAGTAGCGTGTCAAGCTCCTTTAATATTCTTTCATTTCAGATGATAGGGAATACAACCAAGAGTGCTCAGTCAGTCCCACGTGACTGTGTCCTCTGTGGTAATGAGGCTAAGTGGTGCAGATGACCCTAATGTAAGAAGGGAGCAGTAGAGTGCCTTTCCAGCATGTCTCTAGAGCTACATCATCCTGTAACTGGGAGTTATTTTCTGCTTCTTTTCTAGTGGCATAAAGATAGATCAGCCTCCACTTAAAGCTGCTGCTCCATTGGAATGACACTTATTCATGCATTGGGCACTTTGAATCTTATATAAAAATATTACAGGGCAATATTAAAACACAATAAAATTTTTTGCTACATTATTAAAAGAAAAACTTTGCTAAAGAGCAATCCTACCTTGGAGTTTGAGCAAACTCTGTTGTTTATGTAAGCAAACTTGAGGAAAGAAGGCAGGGGTCCTTTTATCTTGGTTCATACAGAAACTAGGACTTTGGGTATCTCTCACTAATGTAATCTAGTGCATAAGAGTAAGTAACTGCCTTCAGGGTATGAGGTAGAGGTCTTCAGGATGCTAAGACATTTGAGATGCAATCTGAAAAAATGCTTATCCCTCTGACCTGATTCCATAGAGCACATCAGCAGTGCTTAACTTCAGAGTGATGGCTGACTCATTGGAGCTGCTTGTAGGCTTAAAGGCAAGCACACTCTGGCATGCTGTGCTGTGTAGGGACAAGTGGCATTCCACTGCATGTCATAGAAAGGAAAATACTGAAGTACTGCAGTCCAGCACCCAAATTATTACTGCTGTTATATATTATTACACTGTATTACACTGTGTAAAAAATACTACACTGTATTAAAAAAAAAACCAAAAAACACGATTACTTTCAGCAGAAAAAAACATGGACTTTCAGCTCTCTCCTATCCACAGGAAGCAATGCAAGAAGACAAGAGGTAGACCCAGCCAAGTATCTTCTATTTGTAGAGATTTCTTCTCATGCTCATCATTTTGAATACAAAATTAATCACAGATGGAATATTCTGATTTTTATCTGTGGACATTGCTGAGAGTTTTGAAGTAGCTCCTTTTAGCTGTTTATGAAATGGTGGTGGAACTAACTGCTCAGCCATCAGCTGGGTAAAACTTTTGCCCTATCACAAACTATGCTCACAAGTAGAGTTACACTCACATCCTTGCAACAAGGTTGGTGACTGAATAGACTATGAGGGATTGCACTATGTTACAGCTAGACACAGTTCTCAAAATTCTCAACTGTTGGGAACTTTGCACTATAACTAATACGTTAATCTAAACTTTGGCACCAACCTTGAAAGATATTTTGGCACTTTACTACTACTAAAATCAATGGAAGTTGGGTACCTAAATAGTAATTAAGTGCCCATGTATCTCTGAGGATCTGTGCCTTTGATCTCAAAATCTGTCAGTCTGTCTCATTACAAGCTCTATATTTACTTTAAAAAATACATGAGGAATGAACTAAGGATAAGATTAATTAATAGTGACATTAACTGTAGCAAAGTAGAGAGACAGATTGCACTGACAGAGAACCTAGATAGGATAATGAATTTTATGGCATGTGTTTTAATGGAAAAAACCCCAAACACCTGCATGAGACTGTCATATCTGAAAAAAATGTGTCTAACATTTATAGTTCATATAGGGACAAAAAGGTTTATATACTAGCAATATATAAATCACTGAAAAGAGTACACTGAGATCTTTATAGTGGCAGTGATGTATTTTCCTTTGTGGAAGACCTAGCCCAATTTTGTATCCACAGAATCTCTTTCTATCTCAAGAGGCTGACCTATCTCAAACACCTAGCTCTGAGGAGGGGTGCATCCTCAGTGGAGGAGACACTCAGTCTTTCTGATCCCATTGCAAAACAAGCATGGAACTGCTTGTCTTCATTTACTACTGGATAACACAGGGAATTCATCATTTAGCTGCCTTGGTTATAATTTAAAGTATATTCCCAAGCAGGATAAGGCCCTAAATCAAGATATGATTTTCTTCATAATTATTTACTAAATCCCAGAATACTTGAAAGATGGTGTAACAATGAAACAGGAAGGTGATTGAAAGGGTCCTTGCCAGAATCACATTAAGAAATATTCAGCTGGCTGGTGGGCCTCTGTTTCAAGTATATGCTGACCAAAATATTCCCTTATTTCCATCCATTCTTTTGTTTTTCTGTAGTAGTTGATGCAAATTAAACCACTTTATATTTGGGCACTGCATCTTTACCACAAAATATCTGACACTGATCCTTTTCAATTCGAGGACTTACCTTTTCCCAGACAATAGGTTTGTATCAGTGACCTAAATGTTGATAAAGTGTGGTACAACTTAACTAGACTTCTATAAAACCTCAGATTGCAGGGCCACAGTGACATCCAGTGAGTGTCCATAAGAACTAAGGGGACATGTTGAACTAACTAGACAGAAGGCCTTAAGGGACAAACTAGAAATGTATTTCTAGAAGGGCCTGATATCTTCCCCTACTTTTTCTTCAGAAAAGAAAAATTTTAGCCTTGAAGAAAGGATTGATTGGTATGTGGAGCTGTGGTGAAGATATAATTTGAAGCTTCATGAATACTAATTCTGGACTTAGCTTTGTGTTGGAGAGGGGCGTGGGCAGTGTTTATTCCTCTGGGTACTATATAAAGTGTATCTGGGTCAGTTGAGATGACTTATATGAAGCAAATTTGTCCATGAAAAAGCTGAAGGAGCAAGTGCTTAGTGGAAGCAGAGCATCATTGTGATTCTGTCACTTGTGGAGATATGAATGCTTCAGGAAAGGGAGTTATCTGGAGCCAGCTTGTCTCCATGGCTGGTACACTGACAAACCAATATCACCTGACTTTGACTTACAGGCTTGTCCAGCTTCTGTTTGCATTGGAACAGTATTATTTCCAACCAGAGATTCATGGGCTGGTAGAATAGAGCTAAATGTGTGTGATACTGTGTTTGGCATCATGCATTCACTTAAGTGTGAGCTTCAGAATGAGCCTGTGCGTTTCAATGTGAGATTGAGCTCCATATCTTGTGCATCTCCCAGTGGAAAAGACCATCTGATCCTTCATAGTTCATGAGAAGTAAACATGCCCTGAGGAACAGCATAGGCCACAGATCACTCATACCTCCCCTAGAGGGTGGAGACTGGGAGATCATATGGGCATAAAAGCTAAAAGACTCTAGTCTATATGTACTGCTGAGAGAGGTGATCAAGGCAAAATAAGGATTACACCAAATGAAAGATAGACACATTGAGGTCAATCAGCTTAATGCACTGACATAGAATCATAGAATCATTAGTGTTGGAAAGGACCTCTATGACCAACCTTCATCCTAACATCTATCTATCCACACATCTAACACATCCTAACATCTGTCTATCTAGACCACAGCCTCAAGTGCTACATCCACTCATTTTTTAAATACCTCCAGGGATGACGACTCCACCACCTCCCTGGGCAGCCTGTTCCAGTGCCTAACCACTATCTCACTGAAGAATTTCTTCCTCATATCTAATCTAAACCTCCCCTGATGCAACTTGAGGCCATTTCCTCTCGTTTTATCATTAGTAATTTGGGAGAAGAGACCAACACCAGCCTTGCTACAACCTCCTTTTAGGTAGTTGTAGAGAGCAATAAGGTCTTCTCTCAGCCTCCTCTTCTCTAAACAACCTCAGTTCCCTCAGCCTCTCCTCATAAGGCATGCTTTCCAGGCCCCTCACCAGCTGCATTGCCCTTCTCTGGACCTGCTCCAGCACCTCGATGTCCATTTTATACTGTGGTGCCCCAAACTGGACACAATACTCAAGGTGCAGTCTCACAAGTGCTGAGTACAGGGGCACAGCTGGTCACACCATTTCTGATACAGGCCAGGATGCCTTTGGCCTTCTTGGCCACCTGGGCACACTGCTGGCTCATGTTCAGCTGGCTGTCCACCAGCACCTCCAGATCCCTTTCCGCCAGGCAGCTTTCCAGCCACTCCTTCTGAAGCCTGTAGCATTGCCTGGAGTTGTTGTGACCGAAGTGCGTGACTCCGCACTTGGCCTTGTTAAACCTCATCCCACTGACCGCAGCCCACTGCTCCAGCCTCTCCAAATCCCTCTGCAGAGCCTTCCTACCCTCAAGCAGATCGACATTCCCACTTAATTCTGTGTCATCTGCAAATTTACTCAGGGCACATTCGATCCCCTCATCCAGATCATAGATAAAGATATTAAACAAGACTGGTCCCAAAACTTAGCCCCGAGGGACACTGCTTGTCACTGGTCACCAACTGAACTTAACTCCATTTACCACCACTCTCTGGGTCTGGCCATCCAGACAGTTTCTAAGAGTCTGCATGTCCAAACCATAGGTCACCAGCTTCTCCAGCAGAATGCTGTGGGAACAGTGTCAAATGCCTTACTGAAGTCCAGGTAGACAACATCCACCGCTCTTCCCTCATCCACTAGATGGGTCACCTGATCATAGAAGGAGATCAGGTTGGTTAAACAGGACTTGCCTTTCATGAACCCATGTTGCCTGGGCCTGATCCCCCTGTTGTCCTGCACTTGCCGCATGATCACCCCCAAGATGAGCTGTTCCATAATCTTACCCGGAACCAAGGTCAGGCTGACAGGCCTGTAGTTCCCCAGATCCTCCTTCCTACCCTTTTTGTAGATGGGTGTCATGTTGGCAAGTCTCCAGTCATCTGGGACTTCCCCAGTTGACCAGGATTGATGATAAATGATGGAGAGAAGCTTGGCAAGTTCCTCCACCAGCTCCCTCAGCACCATCAGGTGGATCCCATCCTGCCCTATAGACTTATGGGTGTCCAGTTGGTTTAGCAGGTCTTTCATTACTATTTCCTGAATTATTTCCAGCTCAGGGGACTGAAAACCATGAAGATAACTGGTCTGACTATTAAAGACTGAGGCAAAGAAGGCATTAAGTACCTCAGCCTTTCCCTCATCCTTGGTAACGATGTTTCCCCTCGCATCCAATAAAGGGTGGAGATTCTCTCTGGTTCTTTTTTTGATGTTTATATATTTGTAAACACACTTTTTAGTATCTCTTGCAGCGGTGGCCAGGCTGAGTTCTAGTGGAGCTTTTGCCCCTTTAATGTTCTTTCTACATGACCTATCTAAGTGCCTATACTCTTCCTGAGTAGCCTGACCCTTCTTCCAAAGGTGGTAGACTCTCCTCTTTCTCCTAAGTCCCAGCAAAAGCTCCCTGTTCAGCCAGGCCGATTGTTTTCCCCACCAGTTTGTCTTACGACACATGGGAACAGCCTGCTCCTGAGCCGTTAAGAGCTCCTTCTTGAAAAAAGTCCAGCCTTCCTAGACCCCTTTGCCCTCTAGGGCTGTACCCCAAGGGACTTTCTCAACCAGTGTTCTAAACAGGTTGAAGTCTGCCCTTCGGAAGCCCATGGTAATACTTTTGCTGACCCCATCCTTACTTGGCCAAGAACTGAGAATTCTATCATTTCAAGGTTGCTAAGCCCAAGACGGCCTCCAAATGGTCCTAATGTGTGGGGGAGACTGACTTACCTTGTGCGATTCCCCTGATGGACCTTCACCTCGATCATCAGTTGTTTGTCCCTCAATTTCCAGAGCCCCATACCTGTTGTGCACAGGCAACCGGGAAGGGGAGGGAGGCCGGGAGGGGATTCTCCTGCCTCGCTGAGCAGGGACTCGCTTCCATTCTCCCTCATTTCTTAGGTTCCCTTCTTTTACCTGGTGACAAGGAAGGAGGGGTTCCTCTCCTCCTAATGGAGCCTCCATCTGCTGCCCTATCCTCAAGGATGGTAGGGCCTGACTCCACCAGTCTATCTCCCTTTCACGTTCCCTTATTGTTCTCTGCCTTTCAACCTCCTCCTTTAGCTCAGCCACCAGGCTGAGCAGATCATTCACCTGGTCACACCGGACACAGGTGTTATCCCCGTCACTCTCCACCAGCAGTGCCAGGCTCCAGCATTCTCTGCAGCCAGAGGCCTGGACACCTGCATGCTTCTGCAGGACCTCTGTCTGGGTTGCCACATTTTTTCTGGCAGGAGCTTTTGTCCGGCTTGCAACCATCTCTAGTCCTGCATGTGCCTTTATTTGTTTATTTGTTTGTTTATTATTTACCCTCTGGTGTGTCCCCCTGCGTGCCCTGCTAGCCTCGCTCCAACAGGCGCGAATGCAGCTGTCTCGCTGTTCACGGTCTGAGCGCTGCTTCTGATTTCGCCACATGGCCTCTCCTGTGAGAGTTGCCAAGTCCTGCAGGGTCTCTCCTTCCTTCCTTGGGCTTCCCTGGGTCAGGGAACCCCCCGTCCACCTCAGAAACCTCAAAAAAAGGAAGAAAAGAACCATAGCGCTTCGACATGGGGTTTAATGTGCCTTTTGCCTTCTTGCACTAAATGCTTAAGCTCAGTTTGGCATTTTGATCACAGAGCTTACGATGGGAGTAACCATCATGATGGAGTAACCATCATGACAGGCAATGCAAAATGCATGCTACTGCATTTCAGCCCTGCTAATTTGTGGCAATTCATGGGGAAAAAACAGCATACAGGACTAGCTGACAAGATTTATATTCCTGATTGATTTCAGTTAACTTCATGCTTCCCTTAGGCAGATGGGGATTATGCAGCTTTGCCTTCAAGAAGGAAGGCATTCATTAATTGCATTCGTTAATTTCATGGACTCTGCTGAATGGCATTCTGGAATGGAAAAGTGCAAAATGTTCAGTCACATATTTATTTGTAGTAAAAATACAAAGCCTTTAGAGAATATTTAAACAAAGACTTAAATGGACTATCAGTCTAAACAGCAAAGTGTTACAGGAGGGAAGTTTACACCTTAACATTTAGTAAGCTATCAAAGTAAACTCAGTACCTAAAGCAGAGGTCAGCACACAGCAAAAATGCCATTAAAACCAGATGAACATTTACGAAAGGTACAGACAAATGTCACTGGTTGAGGCTGAGCTGGCCACTAAACAAATGCAGATATTCTCTATGATATTCTCTATGGTAATCTCTATGAATTTCCCTTCTCCAGAGATGAGAAGGGAATAAGGGAGAGAGATGTATCGGTTGGGAAAAAAAAAAGCAAACTAAAACTGTTTTAATGTAATGTTGTGCTTGTGTCAATAAATGGGTTTGTGTGGGTTACATTTTCATTCCCCTACTCACATTTTAATCTGGGGCCCATCTACTTGGACTGGAGAACTGCACACTGTAGACCAAAGCAGCCTTTCTCCTCCTCAAAAAATTATTTATTCTATTTGTTTTACCTTGTAATTGGTGTACTCATGTCTGTAGGGCAGTGGTAGGTTGTCTAGCCCATCTACTCCTGTCCTTTCCGTATTCATGCAGGATAGACCACAGGGCACCTTGTGACACGTTCAGTTTCTCTTGAGCTGGTCTCATAGAAGGGTGTCTTCTCCTAATGGCTGCAATGCAGGTTCTCTCAGGGGGAGAACAGGATCTATTCTCCATCCTGGGCAGTTTTTCAAATGATTTCTTGTATTCCTTAGCCATTTTTTTCCATGGCCAAGACACTTTTTGCCGTGACTGAGACACAGGCCTGCAGGGTGCAAGAGGGAGACTGTTTTCATACTGTCATACTTTGTTAGCCACTTCATTCACAGCTGGTGTCGCATCCCCTCCTCCCCAGCTCATTATTGACAATGTGTAGGAATATCTTGATGGTGCACTTCACACAAACTTCTGCAACATAGATTGCTGACATGGCATTTCATCAGGGTCTACAGTTGCCTGCCAGTCACTATAAATCACCTCTTGCACAGCTAATTCTCTCAGGTACTTAATGCCTTTTTCCACAGTGGTCCATTTGTTTGGGCAGCATACAATATTGTCCTTAAAAAGACACCTACTCTTCACAGCTGACGAGAGTCGCCCCCAAAGACTGAGAGTGTTCGTCTTTCTCACAAGTGCCTTGTCAATGCCTCTGTCTCTGGCCAGGGATCCCAGTTGCCTGACTTCTTTACCTTTGAAGTCTATGGTATTGGCCCCATTATCCCAGCATCGGAACAAACAGGTGGTAAGTGGCTCACCTTCATGATAGCTAAAGTCCTTAGATTTTTCATCTTCTTTATAGATAAGGATTTAACAGTTTCCTCTGGTTCAGACTCTTCCCCCTGCAATGGCCTTACTTGAGAAGGACGCTGTCTCAGGTCTTCATCATCCTTCACCCCCAGTTCCAACTTCTCATCCTGTGATGTCTCTGCTCGAGAAGGACCACCTTCTGGTTTATTCTTCCCTGGGCAACCTGACTTTTTTAGGTATTTCTTCCTGGTCACAGGGGCAACTTGTACTGGTATGGATTGAGTGGGTGTGGCCATAGTAGTTGTTGGTGTAGCTGTGGTGCTTGTTGTTGGAGTTGCAGTGGCTGCGGTGCTTGTTGTTGGAGGTGGAGTAGCTGCAGTGCTTGTTGGAGGTGCAGTAGCTGCGGCGTTTGTTGTTGGAGTTGGAGTGGTTGCAGTGCTCACTGTTGGAGATGGAGTGGCTGCGGTGCTTGTTGCTGGAGGTGCAGTGGCTCCAGTCCTTGTTGTGGGAGTGGCTGCAGTGCTCGTTGTTGGAGGTGGAGTGGCTGCGGTGCTCCTTGTTGGTGATGGAGTGGCTGCAGTGATTGTTGTTGGAGGTGCAGTGGCTACAGTCCTTGTTGGAGTGGCTGCAGTGCTGGTTGTTGGAGGTGGAGCAGCTGTGGTGCTCATTATCAGAGCTGTAGTAGCTGTGCTGCTTGCTGGAGTTGGAGGAGCCGTGATGCTCACTGTCAGAGTCAGAATAGCTACAGCGCTTGTTGTCAGAGGTGGAAGGGCTGCTGTGCTTATGATTGGAGTTAGAAGAGCTGTGGTGCTTGCTGTGGGAGTTGGAGTAACAGCAGTGCTTGTTGTGGGGGCTTGCAGGGTCTGAGTAGCTGCGGTGCATGTTGCTGAAGTGTCATACACTCTAGAAATAGGGGTAGCTGCATGACACCCAGATCTGCACCAATATCTAATCTGACACCATGCAGTAAACAGAATCAAGAGAATCAGTAATAAATCCAGTGAAAATGAGAAAAAGATGGTATTTTGATTATAAAAACCATATCCCAAATCCTCACAATCTAATGGAATCCCAGAATCTAGCGGAGCCAGCTTGGCATAATGGGGAGAAGTGTAATTCCCCAAAGTAAACCCCAAAGTGTACTTTGTACCCAAATCTACAATGTGAGGTGGGTGGTACATAGGTCTATTGCAGCACAGACCACTATTAAACACTTAGTAGCAGAAGTGCTCGCTGTGGGGCCTTGTGGGGTCTGAGTAGCTGCGGTGCCTGTTGCAGAACACCTACACCTGCACCGGTGTTTACACTGACACCACGCATTCAGAAAATAGATAATAAAAACATGATGTTTTGATAGTAACAAACATATCCGAAACCCTCAGAAGCTGGTGGAGTCCCGGAATCTATGAAGTCATCTTGGTGTAAAAGGGAGAAGGATAATTTTCCAAGGTGAGATTGAAAGTGTACTTGGTAAAAAATCCACTGCATGGCGCCCGTAGTACGTAGGTGCAATCGCTGCCCAGCTTACTCCAGCATAGATCAGTATGAAAAACCACAGCAGAGTGGTGGGCATTACGGCACTTAACTTGGAAGCAAATTCTAAGAAGACACGATAAAATATTTCACTCAGCAATGATGTGATATAAGCCATCTGGTTTATTTTCCAACCCTCTGCAACTCTGAAAAAAAAAATCTTGATGTTCTCTCAGCTGAGTGAGACAGAATTTGAACTATTCAGGTAATCTTGCAAAGCCTCTGTTGCCCCATGTTGGGCACCAATAAATTGGTCACAGGCTGAGGCTGGGCCAGATGCTAAATGACTCACAGATTTTCTCTGTTAACTCCTCTCCCTCCCCAGAAAGGGAAGGGAAAGGGAATAAGGGAGAGATGTATGGGTTGGAAAAAAAAACAAACCTAAAAGCAGCTTTAATGAAACACTAACAATAAAAAATATAATAATATTAATAAGAAAATAATTAAATATATACAAAGCCTATATTGAACTCCCCCGGTGATGGTCACGCCACCACTGATGCAGCACGGAAGGCACAGGGGAAGTCCCAGACTGGACTCAGTGGGAGATGGAAGCTAGTTTCAGGAACTGGATTCAGGAATGCACAAACTGGGATCAAAGGCAGAAGAATGGACAGAGTCCTTCTCAGATGCTGGCCATTGAAGAAAAGGGCTTGACCCTTGAGATCCCTCAGCTTAATACCGAGTATGACGTGTATGGAATGGAATACCCTGTTGGTCAGGTTTGGGTCGCCTGTCCTGTCCGCTCCTCCCTGCAAGTGCAACTTTTTTACTTACTTTAACTTATGGCACCTCAACATGACACACAAGATTTAGCAGTGACCTTGGTCTCCATAGGAGCAAGTATAAGCAAAAGCCTTTCTTCATAACAGTGCTTGGTAGTAACTCTAAACATTGGGCATTATCACTGCTAGAAGCAGACACTGTCTGCAAAAACATGCTGTTAACCTCAGACAGTGCAGTTATTTACAAGAGACTGAGCTGAAAAGTAAAATCACTGAACAGAGAATTGTTTCTGTTTTCACTCAAACCAGGCCAACAAAGAACGAAAAACTGAAGTAATGAAATAGGAAGTGCGAAGACTTTATTTTATTAGCATATTTTTATTGTTGTCCTTTTTTCTATTTTTTTTAAGACAACCTGCACAGCTCTAGATGGTGAAGCTGGCCACTATTCTGTTGTGAAAAATTGGCAGGGGTGGGCTGAAGCTGATGTTCTTCATGCATCATTTTGTTTTTTCATTAAAACCACCATGGAAGAGAGAGAACAATCACAAAATAGAGAGCGTGGTTTCTCTTGTCTATGTCCATGCTTGCAGTCTTGCCATTGTGGAAGCACAGGCCTTGTATGCTTCCCTGGTCATCAGTTTAGGCAGAGGTTCAAAAGCTGTGCCCTGAAGTAAGTCTGAGTTATTGAAAAGAAATTCAAGAAGATGAGGAAGGAAAAAAGATATGGAAATATTAAAGGATGGATGAAGGAAGACATCTGAGGCAGGAAAACAGTTGCTCTTTTTTCAGACCACCTCTTGGTGAGTATACTCACAGGATCAATGTAAGCTAGACCCAGGGCCTGCAAGAGATGGTGGGTGAGGAGAGTATGGTGATGAAGTGCTGATAGGCTCGTCTTCATTTGTCTCTCAGCTGAGTGTGGTGGCTCTCCATTCTCCATTCTTCTGATTCTTAAATGGGTCTAAATTCTGACATACCAATCTTATCTTTTCTTTGCTGCTTGTGACCTGAAAACTGGTCTTGAGGGGTGTCAGAAGGCCTCTGAGTGTGAACTCATCCAGTCTGAATGTCTCGCCTTTGAAAAACGTGCAGGTTTTTTGTTGGTTTTTTTTGGTTGGTTGGTTGGTTTGGGTTTTTTTTGTTTGTTTTTCTTTTTGCTTTTGTTTTGTTTTTTTAAATGTGTTGGATTCAATTTCATTTTCTTTAGACAGTGTGGAGCACATTTATATAGCTTTTCACAAGGGGTAGGCTACAGTGATGGAGGTCTGCTTTCTTCTATGGCTGAGACCATCCACTTGAAACTATTGCACCGTAAGACTAACCAGTACCTTAAAATACAGACTGAAGCGCAACAAATTGGGGGTATTCTGATTAACATCGGTTCTTGGGGAATGTTTGGGGGGTTTTTTTGGTTAGTTGTATTTTTGGGGGTTTTTTTTTGGTTTTTTTTTTCTTCATTTGGAGCTGTCAGTCTGACAAATCTGAGGGAGAAAGAGTCTTTTGAGGAAATCCTTTAATTTCTCAACTTTAAAAGGATGCTTTCATACAAAAGACTCATCACCATTATAAAACCTGTAATTAATTTGCATCTCTCAAACAACCTACTGATAACCTTTGCTATGGCCATAGGCCCTGCAATGCTGGAGCCCTACTGCAAAATCTTAAGATTGAATGGAAGAACCTTAAACAGGAGTAGACTGCTGTGTGTGTATCTTCAAGGCAGAGGGAGGGAGATGTTAAAAGGCTGCCCATTTAATTTTTAGCTCTATCAGCTGTCCAGCTAACTGGTTGTTTCTCACTGGATAGCTTCATAGCATTCTCCTGAATGGGTCTCTTCCTAGATATCTTCTTCCTTAAATAGCACTTCTTTAAGTCTTCAAAGGCTCTATGGGCAGGGGCAAAGCACACATTTATGGTCACACAACAACACATGGACCTTCTTTTCCTAAAGCCCCTTTGGTGTGCAGCCTTGAAATCAATGAAAAAAATGTAACACATTGTTCTCCTTGCAGGAATTGTCATCCATCACTATGAAAAACAACATCCTGTGAATTTGTTTCAAGCTTTTTGCCTCACCTCCTGCTTCAGATAAGCTGTGTTGTGAGCTCTCCTGGGGAGACATGGCCTTCTGTGGCTGGAAGCGGCTTCTCCTCTTGGGCCTGCAGAACACCTTACCCAAGGCTTGGAGGAGCAGGAGGGGAGGCCCCTTGCTGTGCTGGAAACGCTGCTGCCATTGGAGTGCTGGCAAGTCTCTGGACCCCGAGGTGAGAGCATTTTTGGAGGAGAACACAGAGGTCACCAGCAGTGGGCATCTCACGCCAGAGATACGACTGCGCCTCCTTACCCCTGGCTGCAGGTTCTGGAGAGAGAAACCTGACCTGTGGCCTTACGGGGACCCGTTCTGGGCAATTTACTGGCCAGGAGGCCAAGCCCTCTCAAGGTACGCAATATGCATCACCAAAGTTGTTAAGTCCAGTCTGCCGTGGGCCAGGAGGTCAGACCTGTCTCTGCAGTGATTCCTAGCGATGTATATTTGCCTTGTATGAGAGCATATGATCCACACTCCTTTCTGCTTATACAGAAGAGATGTAATCGCTGCTGGTTTGCAGTGAAGTTTCAGTACCTGCTGTATATAGAATAACTTACAGCTCTTACATAGAATTCTGTTGTCTTCAGTGGCAGTGCGTGTGTTGACAACGGGTCTGAATTTGAATCTGTGAAAAGGCTGTGCAGCTGCCATCAAAACCCACTGAGGTGTTCAATTCTATCATTGATTGTTGCTCCAAACAGGATGATTGCTATTTTGTCATAACACACTGGTTAGTTTTTTCTGTAGGAGATAGACAGGAGTGTGGATGTCTGTCTGGTCTGTTGAGAAAACTAGGATTATGCTGATGTCCTGGGAGTGCTGGTTAGTCTGAATCACTCTCCTCATTTAGGATTTTGTCAGCCTTCTTGTGGCTTTTAGTCACATTGGAAGCCATATTTTTATTTTGTCCACTTACTGTCAAAATGTCCTTAATGTTTCTGATTCCTAGGAACTAGTTAGAGTTGTTTTATTCTTTAAATTCAAATCTCTCGCAGCAGAAAATGTTTCTAATTGTTACAGCAAAGAACAAGCTGTCAAATATTCTCCACACAGATGAAAGAGAAGGATCTGAATTGGGGCTTTGCTGTTTTTCTGCAAGAAAGCAGAAATAGGAAGGTGGTTTTGACCAGGAAAAAGATGAGTCTAACAGTCAAATTGCAAGCTAATTAGCCTTCCATGTAGATGAGCCAGATTGCTCCTAAACATTATGTAATTAAATTACTAATCCCTACATTTTGTTACCATGTGATTCATATGCCCAGATATTTGGGTAGCAATAATAATTATCTGGCATTTCACCACTTTATTGACTTATTGTTTATGCACCTGTTTTGATGTATTGGAAATGTCAGAAATTAGCTGCATAATCTGGAAAAGTAGAAAGAAAAAGGGAGCATGAAAACCTGCTGCTTCCTTAACTGTGCTCATTTCACAACTGGCATTTCCACAGCATCAGGAGTCTCCCGTTTCAAGCTATTGCTCTTGGTGTAACCTAAGATACCTCATTAACCCAGCACCGCAGACAGCAGTCTCCAACAGCAGTTTAATCCACTGTGTCCCTGGCAGGGGATACAGTCGGTTCCTGCTGTCCTAAGTCACCACAGTCATTAGCGGGAACTTGAGAACCTCTCAGCTGGAAACAGGGCACTTGCAGCATTAAGCCAGGTCATGCTCTACAGAAGTTACTGATGGAAAGTCATTGGATATCCAAGCATAGCCTCTAGAAAGGGGGGAAATTTCTAGAAAGAGCACTTTCAGTGGAGGTCTTACCTCTGTCCTCCATTGGTAAGCTAGGGGCTGTCCTCAGAGGAGCGATGGCCTCAGCGGGAGTGCTGCCAAACAGTGGAGTGGCTGAGCCTCTCTGCTCAAAGGTCCTGCCTGGGTGGCCTCAGGGATCTTCAAAGTCAGAACTAACGCTTGCAACATAATGGGAACCGTGTAACAAAGCTGGGTGCCAGACCTCATAGGAGAAGGTGATTTTCATTAACACAGAGCCAGTTTCACTCATTGGATTCATAACCACACACAAAAAAGCACCAAGCTGTCCATGCTGTCTGGTAGGATCCCTTGTGATGACATGTAGGATAAGAGGCATGGGATGTCAGGTCCTCATCACATCTTCTGGGTTTCCAGTCTGGGTATTTTGTATCTTCAGTCCCAGTACTGACCTTCCTGCTATTGCCTCTTAATGTCTTTGTTTAGTTTGAGGGTAGGTTGTCTTTTGTTCTCCCAATCTGGGCTCCTGCAAATCGGTGTATAGATGTGCTGGGATCCTGGTGTCATTGACACCTGACACTCTTATTAGGCCTCCTGCCATTCCTGCTATTTACCAATCTTAATATTGCAATTATAGTTTTCTGCATCGGCACCCACCTGCACAAGCTGTGCTTACCAGCTGCCCTGTGTTAAAGAGTCAGACATCACCCTCTGTGCCAGAAGGCAACACACATGTAGAATCCCTTCCTGTTTCTACTTTATCAGGAATGATGGCAATTTGCAGTAATTTATGTCACCTAGGGCTCTTCCCCTGTCACTTAGGGCCTTCAGAAGACTGAATTTCAAGGCTTCAAAATTCAAGAAATGTAACAATTTCAATTGTTAAAGTTCTGAACCCATAGTAATGGCTACAGGATTTATAGTGTTTAACAATAACAGCTGCTTGCCTTCTGTCAGTTCTCCTCCACTTTCAGCCTGAAGGTTTGTGCTTGCTGGTTCCTCTTGGCAGGTGTCATCAACTAAACTAAGATACTCTTTCTGCTCGCCACTGATCTATTCTCATTTTCTTGTTCCTGTGCTACTCAGGAGGATTATTCAGCAGACCAGAAGTCTTTGTGACTGTGTCTGCATGGCTCAGGAAAAGAAAGAGGAGAAATTCCTCTTCTCCCTGGCAGTTGCATAAACAGTATTTCAGGGCACTGGGTAGGCCTTGTCTTCTGCAGTATTCAATGTAAATACATCTCCATGTTTCTTCAGATGGCCTTTAATTGCTACAAATCCTTACCAACAGTTGACTCTCCTGTTTCTGCTGCTAAGCATTTTACTCACCCTGCAGTTTGTATCCATTTATTAGATAAGGTCACCTGTCAGAGGAGCCCACTGAAATACAGTGTTGCTTATTTGGCTGGATTTCTTGGGTTGGGGGAGTAGGGGGAAGTGTAAGGGAGAAAGGCAGTTGTTCTTGATTTATATCAACGGAGACAAATAAGGAACTAAGTACCAGCTGCACATGTGGAATAGTGTTTTTAAGATTCTGTGCTTTGTTACATGTATGACAAGAACTCTTGCGCAGTCTAAAGCAAAACTGAGAAACTTGCATAATCTTGCTCATTGCTTTAACAGTTCTTTCTTTTCAGGTATATTTTGGATAATCCACGTGTTGTTAAAGGACGATCCGTTTTGGATCTTGGAAGCGGATGTGGAGCAACAGCAATAGCTGCTGTGATGAGTGGTGCATCAGAAGTCCTTGCTAATGACATCGACCCTAGTAAGGCTGTCCTTTAATCTCTGTGCAAAGAGATTTATTATTTTTTAAAGAGCATTTAACATTTTTTCTTTGCTCCATTTGGGAGCAATTCAGCTTCCAAACAGAGTTCTAAGAAGTCTAAAAAGAATGGATTTTGACAGTATTAAAAGATGGGTTGTACCAAACTCTGAGTTATCTCCATAGATCCTCGGAATGAACAAACAGCAAAGTTTCTCTCAGGTTAGGCCTACAAACCATCAGGGCTGGTTTGGAAGAGAACTCCAAGCACAGATGGCAAGTTTGCTTCTCCATAGGACTGTAGCATTTTCCTGCACTTTCATGTGTTGGGGCCTAGATTTTGCCTTTTCCCTCATAACTTTGTTTTCCTGTAATTGACTTACAAATTCAGTTTATTCATAATATAATTAGTCATTGGTTAGGGAAGATGTTTATCTGTAGATTAAGACAGTTGGTTATTCTGGTTTGATTGCATGATTGGTTTCCATTTTTATCTGTTCCAGGAAGAGTTCTTGCCTCTGTCAGGCTGCAATGAGGATAAAGTTTTATGTCTATATTGACCTATAATGAAAACTGTGGAAGTCCCTAGATAAGATAAAAATATTTAAGAGACAAAACTAAATGGTGTGTCAAGGAAATTTGTAAGGGGACTGAATAGCAGAATCCTAAAATGTAACTTTCATTTTACTTTGACTTTTCTTCAGTTGCAGGAATGGCAATGATCTTAAACTGTGAACTGAATCACCTGAATCCCTTCCCCATCACCATTAAGAATATCATTAATTCAGAGGCTGGCAACTGGGACCTCATTGTTCTAGGAGATATGTTTTACGATGAACAACTTGCTGATGGTCTGCATCACTGGCTGAGGAAATGCATCAGGATACAGCAAACTGAAGTGCTGATTGGTGACCCTGGCAGGCATCAGTTTTTAAGCCACAGCATTCGCAGTCAATTGCACAAAGTTATAGAATATTCACTTCCTGAATACACCAGACAAGAAAACTACGGCTTAACATCGAGTATCGTCTGGAGCTATCAGCCCTCAAATAACTTAGAAAACTGCTGAAGCTGGCTTTCTAATTAATTTTGTCTCACTTGATTGGCTTTTTTTTCCTAAGTGTGCAAAATGAAAACAGGAATTAAAACATGGATGGTGTCTGTTGATGCAGAGTAGCTTATTGTACCTTCACTGTACTGATTTCACTCACGTTCACTGAGGCTTTCGCTCTGTTTGAGGTGAGGTAAAAACTACATGCAAACTGTATTCAAGGGGGGGCTGCATTGAAGTGCAAATCCAAAGAGAAGTTACATGTGAGAGTTTGCATGCCTAATGTTTTTCCTGTATAGTCATCTCTTGCTCTCTGACACTACTGGTGAAATGTTTTGGACATCCAGCAGACTGCTGTGGGGAGAAGGTGGTGGCTGAAAGATTTCTGGACTGCTTTCACAGACTTGTGCAGCTTGCTTACAAACTATTGCTGCTCTTCATAAAACTCTCCACTAGATTATTAGCTCATACTATGCTCAAATTAAGTGCCTTGCTCTTCTTCTGGATATCTCTTCTGAATGTCTAAGTAACTAATCTGAATCTCCCCTTCCCCTCTGTAATAAAAATTTACTCTTCCTTGAAGCTGCCAGAGCAATTATTTAGGAGTTGCACACAAATCTGAACTATGCTTCTTGAACTCTAGCCAAAGTAAAAGTTTTTAGGAAGTGGAAAGTGACTAAATAGAAACAGTTACAGGGTAAATTTATCTCCTAGGCTGGAGGGTCAAATGATCTACACTCCTTAACATTTTTTTTTTTCAGCCCTGCAATCTATCACCCCAGCAAGCTGGTGAAGGATGAAGAAATCTTTCCTTCTGTGTTGCTTCTAAACAGAGGGTAACTACGTAAAAACAGGGAATAAAAATGTGATGTCATTATTTTTCCCTTGAGGAGATGCTGGAAAAGGTCCAGAATCATTCTTATCTACATCTACCAAGGAAGAACCCTCTGCAGGGTAATAAAATCAAATGAACAAACAAACAAACAAACAAACAAACAAACAAAAAAAAAAAGAAGAAAATTTGATCCACAGGTAAGAGGCTGTAGACACAGACATTTGAAGAAGAAATCAACTTTTTCAGAGCAGTCTTGCAGGAACTGTCACCTTTAGCAGTTAACTATTGAACAAGCAGTGATGGGGAACTAATAACTGCAGGATGGAACACAACACACAACTAGCCAAATGCCAGGTGATGTGGTGGAAGCTTATAAATGTGAAAAACTATGTGGAACTCACTCAGAAAACCAAGGTGTTTATGAAGTAGGAGGTTTAGGAGCGCATTCAGATGTACACGGTCATAAAACATAAATTAACAAGTTTTCAGATCTATCTAAACAGAAGATTTACAAACTTTAATCTTCAGAACAACATGGAAATATTCTGCAGTCCTCACCCAACAATTTACAGCGATAACAATATCCAAATGATACAGAATATGAGGTGATAAATGTATACACGATGTTCTTCTCCCACTTCATCTGTCGCTTGTAAACATTTGTTGACAATGACTGTGATATAAATGGAATCAAAAATTACTCCAGTAGAGTTCTGTGGCAGGTGCAGCCCCCCCAACAGACAAAACAAAGCAAACAGGGTGTGAGTGGTACCTTGGGTACTCTGGTGGGGGCTGTTTCCCCCTTATGAGTGAGAGTGCACCCATTTTGGCTCATCTTTTCTTAAGGTTTAGGACTAAGTTGTGCAGTAGTTGATTCCCAACAAGACATCCAAAGTTGTGTTTGGTCAGGATTGCTGGGCAACTTTGGTTGCAATAAAGCCCCATTTTGGATAGTGGCTGCTGTTTGTTTTGCTTGTGCCTCTGTGGCAGTTATGCTAGTAATAAACACATGAAAGAGCAAACACAAACTCTTGACAGTGAAGGATTTAACATGACATGTTAAACTTTCAACCCTAAAAATACAATGTTAATTCACTGCAGTGTCATACAGATTGTTAAGCACAAGTTGAGGATTACACATTTAGAAGAGGCTATAGAAGACAGTAAATTCCCTGCACATTTAAGGACAGAGCGTACGCTGCATTTGCCTTCAACACAACAAATCCAACGTTGCATTAGCAAGGGGAAAAGGAAAACTTTGACAATGAGGTTAGCAGTAATACTGCCCCACAGAGATATTTTTTTTTTAAGTATTCTTTGCTGTTACAGATTTTTGTGGTCTTCATCTTTAGCTGCTTTACATTCTCTTAATTTATATATTTTTTTTCTGTCTGTAGCACTTGAGAGTCTGGTGACCATCACCACACTATGTTACAGTTACGTATCTTCCAAAAACAGACTGAGGGAACTGGGCTTGTTGAGCTTGGAAAAGAGAAGGCTTCAAGGGACCTATAAGCAGCCTGGCCATACCTATGAGGAGGTTGTCATGAATGACAGCCAGGCTCTTCCAGTGTGAAAGGATGCAAGCTGAACGGAACAGGGTCAAGCAGGATAGAGGGAAATCTTTTTTCCCACCATGCATACAGTCAAGCAGTGGAATAAGGTGCCTCAAAAGGTTGTGAGGACTCTGTCATCTTCAGTTTTTCAAGACTCAGCTGGATAAAGCCCTGACTAAGCTGGTCTGAGCTGGCCCTGCTTTGGGCAGGAAGTTAGACTAGAAACCTTCTGAGGCCCATTCCCACTGGGGTTATCTTGCAGCTCTACTTAAGTCTTTTTGTGGCATCCTTCCTGAAACCAGGGCTGGCAGCCTAATCCTTATCCTTTACTTATTTGACACAAATACTTCTGTTCACAGAAATGGTTTGTGCTGGGCAGCTACACCTACAAGTATCATTGGAACATGTTCATCACTGGGCTGAGCCAGGGTACTGCATGCAACAAGAGCTGGGAATTTCAGCAATGGCTTTTGGCCATTATGCCTTCAGTTACACTGGAACAAGTTTTCTAAATGGACTTGCTCCTCCATAAGCCACATAATAAACAGAAGAACACAGATTATTGTCAGACATCATAATATCTTCTAGTATTACTAGATGCAACATATATTAACTTCCATGCAATTTGAACTTTAAATAGATTAGTAGAAGACTGGTTTATTTCTGCAACGCTTAAAATAAGTGTGGCTATGACAAGTGTTAAATCACAAAGTAAACATACTCCTTACGGTTGCCTGAACTCATGGGTTTCTAAGTGTAATCACATCCATGTAAGTCTAGCCTAGCTAAACCCTGCTACTTCCAGATGCAGAGTATCAACACAGTGTGCCCCCTGCCCTGTGTAATGCTAAAATTGCAAGCATTAAAACAACATTAATGTAGGAATCACAGAATTCTCACTAGAGGTTATGCTAGAGGTTACTCCAAGAAAGCTAATGTTACTTATAGGTAATGTTGGCTTTCCTGAAATTGGGATGAGACCACTGCTCTGTCAAGTCAAATTCATTCTACACTTCTACATTTATTTTTTTTTTTAATATTGCTACAATTAAACAATATATAAATGGCTGTTATTTTTCAGCTTCTGGAGGCTATGGAGATATAATAAACTGCATACGGCAGAAGGCATACTCTGCTGAACCCTACAATCCTGAGACTCAGGTACTCAGGTGCTAAACTTGGTCCTACTTCACTCACAGGCTTATGAGAACCAGTGTTTTGTTCCCTAAAAAGATTTTCAAGCAGGACCACAGGGCAAAAGCCAGAGCAATTAAGTATTTGCCCATATATAAGATTTGTACATTGGTCAGCTACTACTCTAAAATTTGTCAAGTCACCAGAATAATTTCCAAGCAAGTTTATGTTTACTTGTTCACACACTGTACTTTTGGATGTGTAAAAATCCAGCAACTATTTGATGGTAAATAAAACCAGAAACCTGCAGCATCAAAAGAAAGCTACCTATGTTTTCTCTTGCAGACCTAACAAAAGTACACGGTGAAAGGGTTACCACATAAAATACATTTGCAGTGCTGTTCATGCCATCTCCATTCACCAGTTCTGTTTTGTCAGATTAAAGTCCCAACTTTACAGACTCTTCTGCGTAACTGTTAATACTACATTTGGGCTTGGTACTTTTAGTTGCAACTACCTTCTCAGTTAGAAGACAGACTTAGTTAAATTGAGCCTGTATATATATCTAAGATACTAAAGATGCTAAGTAGTAGCCAAATCTGATACTTCAGAGAGGATGAACAACAATGGTGCAATATAAATTGTAGCTTAACTTTCCTTTTAATGAAGTATGATCAGCAATGCAAAGACAGACAGGGCTCGAAGTAGAGATAATGGGGAAGCCCTGATGAACAGGCAAGGACTGGAATGGTGATGGAGACCTCTGGTGGAAAAAGCAGGGAAGCAAGCTGGTGGTACAAAAGTCACCAGCTATTTCTCCAAGATGCTTGTTTTCTGAAAGAGCTCTCTCATTTGTAAACTTTATACACTCTATGAACACAATAAAAAATAAATAAATCAGTAAACAGTCCATGTTACTTGCTTGATTTTGTTTGATATGACTAGCTGCTCTAAAACATCTCGGGAACGATCTGCAAAAATACCAAGGAATTTCTTGTTATTCATTCAGAAGTGATTAGAAATTAGGTAAAGAGCAAAATAATCCAATTATATATATGCACTTATGCTTATCTCACTATTACAATATCATACTTCATATATTCCTGTACTAACTGAAAATCACCCAGTTCTTTCTCCAGTTACGTAACTGTAAAGCATCACCAACCAACCAAAACTAAAAAACCCAAGATAAATCATAACCTCCCTTAAGTTTTGTTTGGTTTGGTTTTTTTCCCCCTGGCTGACCAGTCCTACTCCATTCCACTGTTTCTTGAATGGATGTTGTTCCATACTTTTGGAAAAGAGCTGGGGTTTAAAATGCTAACATACTTTTCTGAAGTCTTCATCAGCATGTGGCAGGGGGAAGGAAAGAAAATAAAAAAATCCAAAATAACAGCAACAAAAAAAAGTCCCTCTCTAAATGTTGTTATGTTTCAAAACAAAACTTTCACCTTGCTTTGAAAATCTCAGTGTATTATTACTATTTCATCTAGTAAGTTACTACTTGCTTGGGATTACTTACAAAGGATAGTCTGCTTTTCAGAAAGCAAGAAGATACTATCAGGAAGTAGTTACTCTTCTTACTCCATGATTTGACCTACCTGTCATCAAGGGGCATCCATGGAACAGAAAAATGTGTATTTTTGGGCAAGAAGTAAGGACTGCTTCCACAGCAACATCGGTCAGATTCACACAGCATACCATGTGGATCTCCTGTTATCAAAACAGTAGTAAAGAAAGCCTATCAGAGCACCCATAGTTCTGGGGGCAGAGCTCTCCTTTGCCCAACCACTTTCAGAGATTCCCACCCAGAAGAAATTACAACCTAGTGCATTGACCCCATATGTGATCTTGTCCAGACCAGAAAAACACTCTCAGGAAAAACTAGACAACTTTTCTATGAAGAGTCAAAACTAAAACCATAAACCTGAGTTGCCCCAAAACACATCTATCATTCAAGACAACCAAGAAAACTCTTGAATGAGTCTCTGTGCTGTTTGAGTCCCATCAGTTTTCCTATGACATGTTCTCCTAGTAATTTGTTTCCAGAAGAACAGAACCCAAATTGCATTCTGGGGCTCCCCAAAACAGGCTGGATTCACGAGTCTCTGCTGAAGTTCCCAATACCTGTCTGCCTGCCTATCTATCTATACGTGTACATAGCTCATAAAAGTCATCAAAGATCTTCTCCCAAGACTAGATTTAATACCTGCTCTCTTCTTTTCTGTGCAGTTGTAAATCTAGTACCTGTTGTATGTGCTAGAGAAAGAATAAATTATCAGATTATTACAGACATATTTTTTCCTCTAAACTGCCTTTCATATTAATAAGTATAACATAAAAAATGCAGAAAAGAGACTATCAGATGTAATGAAGATAGGATTTGAGAACATATACTTTGGGGATCTTGAGGTAAAAACAAACCCCACAGTTTTACTGTGTTTCTTCCAAATGATAAACTTCAATGATCTTGAAAGATCACAGAAATTAAGAGGGACCTTTTATAATAAATGCAATTTTGCACAGAATGACAACACTGAAAACATATTCACAGAAGCAAGGTATACACAAAAGCTGATACACAATTTTAATAAGGAAGTGAAGTGTGGAAGTTGAATGCCTCTGAATCATAGAATGGTAGGGGATGGAAAGGACCTTCTGAGATCATTGAGTCCAACCCTCCTGCCAGCACAGGACCACCTAGGGCACACCACAGAGGAACACATCCAGGAGATATATATATAAAAATCTGCCTGCTAGTTACAGTTTGAGAATTTTAAGACCCTATCTTTTTCACTGTGTACCCAATACTTGGTCACTGCCTATAAATGTGCACTTTGATAAAATGAAACAGAAGTATGAGGATTGTGACACAGGCAAGGAAAAGAATTACACTGAAGGAGGGACTGTAGCAAATATTCTACATTATCTAATATATTTTTCTTATTGCTTGTAAATCAAGAGACCTAAACTATTCTAGCTGTTTATATTGACAGTATACAAATGTTATTCTGCTCTTAGCAGGGGGGTTGGACTAGATGACCCCTAGAGGTCCCTTCCAACCCAGACATTTTTATGTTATTTTTTAAATTGACATTTCACACAAAACCATTAAATTTTGCACAGACCGCTCCCCCTGACACTCCCCAAAACCCCATAAACCTACCAAAAAAAAAAAAAAAAAAGGCAAAACCATATACATACACAGCTTTTCAGAAAGTGTAAACAAGCACAGGAAAATGAACTAACCAAGTCTTTACTACTATTCAGTCTGGCATGACTGAAATTTCTCATTAGTTCTTCTGAAATGAAAGCCCACCACCCCGTTACCTTCCTGAACACTTACAGATGTAGCAGGTTTCGTGTAAGCTACCTAGCTTGTTCTTCCTGATCTAGCACAGCTTCCACAGGCACAACACACACAGAAGAAAACCTTTGCACTTTCAGAGAAACAGTAACTAATGTGTCCAGGAAACACCAAAGGCTGCATCTTGTAAGCTGGAAATTTTTCTTTAAAATAAATGAAACTGTGTTTCTGTGACTTGGAGAAAAAAGGGCTTACACATAAAAAATTAATTCTCTATGAGCTGTGGACAGTAATAAATAATACAGAAGAGGGAAGATAATACTGATACGAGTAATTATAGCTACATCACTGGAAAATTATTCAAAACCCTCTGGACATTTTACAGAAACCCACTCTACTCAACAGCAAGCCTAAAACTTATTGTAATAATTTTTCTTAAATTTATTGCAATATTTGTGTTTTAAGACATATGCACCAAAGACTTTTGAGAGTGATCTAGTTCAAATGACCTAATCCAAATCACCGTGATACACACTGATTTACATTTGTAGGCTGGATACAAGAGGTGCAAATCTGGAATCAGTGTTTTGCTACAGCTAAAGATGTGACCAGCTGAAAAAGAAAGATACTTTTCAAGTCATTTTTAGTACATGAAAAAATGATCTCTCATTGCTACGGTCTGAAAAATAATAATTTCATCTTGTATCACAAGACCTGCCAAGACTAAAAAGATTATCCAAAATAGAGAAAAATCAGACAGAAAAAAACCCATCCAACAAACCAACCCAAATCTAACCATTCATCCTCCAAATAAAACACTAACATTTCTATTTTTCCCAGGTTATTAACACTGTCAGTTGACCCAGACTTGGTATTTTGTTTAGGGTTGGTTTTTTTAATTAAACACTATGAACTAGCAAAAGTAGAACTTATTTCCCATCTTAGTTTCTAGATGGATAGCTTGGATTGAGAATCAGCCTTTAGGAAAGCAAAACACACAGATAAGAAATGTACTTGACAGAAAAGCAGAAGATAATTTACTGTAATACGTGATGCCTCTTGTCCATCATTTTAACACTGTCTCACTGTCTAGAGACTCTTTATGCAAAGACAACTTCATTTTCACAGTTGTCTTCATGAGTAAAAGATTTTCTTATGCAGAGGTACTGACTAATTTCTTAAATCCATTAAATTATCCAAAGTACAAAATCTATTTCAGTGTTCAACAGAATCAAGAAATAACTCCAAAGAAAACAAGAGGAAAAGTTAAGCAACTATGTGCATTTT
>JANIJG010015095.1:0-24603 GCA_024611175.1 Megaceryle torquata | reverse complement strand
ATTTTGAAAAGAGAGGTTCTGAAAAAGTTGGTGTGGGGCTACAGAGAGACAGAAAAATATTTGATTCATAACCAAAATCAGGGCAAGAGTGTACACAAAGGCAAAAGTCAGTCAATAAAAAACATCCCTTATTGATAATAATAATATTTTAAAATGCAGGGGTTTGCTTTTGTTCATTTCTTTGTTATGAGGTTAAGTAAGTTACCTTTAAATTCTTTGAACACGTTCCACTGACTAGTGCTACAACGCCATCGTCTGTTACCTAGAGAAAAAAAAAACCCACACATTGCTGTTAACAAAATGGCTTAAAGGTCAATTTTTTCAAACACAGCTATTTTGGGGGGCGAGAGTTATATGAAGTTATTAACCCCCTGCAGTCACTGAATTCACTTAACGTTACAGTATTTTCTTCCCAGCTAAGCTGGTAGAGAAAATTATCCAAGTATGCTTTTTTTCAGGCTACTAAACACAGTTGCATTTTACTGCCATGTGAGCCAGCCCTGCTTTCTCCCAGGATGTTTCCAGCTGTGTAACTGCTACTGCAGCTTCCATGCCTCATTTAACAGTGGGTACACTTATTATGGTCAGAGCGCGTCACTTCTAATTTATAAGGTTTAAAGCACTTCTGCTCTGTCTAGACCAATTTCTCTCCTGTTTTCAAGACTGATGGAGATGTTCCTGAAGGAAGTTTCTCGGGTTGGGAAAAATAAAAAAAAATTAGTTAAATCACAGCAGTCTTTTATCTGCTGTCTTACTTTCACTTACTTACCTTGAAGCAAACCAGTTATACAAGACAAAAATCCCCCCAAAACAAAGAGTTATACAGTTTTACACATCCAAAACCCAGTTATGCAAGACAAAAATCCCTTAAACAAGCAGTCTTACAGCAGTCATCATATGCTCGCACAAAAAGGTTTATCAAAGTGACTGGCTACAGCCAGCCACAAAGCAATGATTTGCTCAAGAGAGGAGCAAGACAAAAGACATTTCTGTCCTTAGAAAGGCAAGAAAGGCCAATTTGTTTGCTTCCAGGAAGCAAATTCATTAAACTTCCTTTCCACTTCAAAAGCTGGGTGGGATATCAGATCTGTCACACAGGTTTTTTCAAGGAACTTGTATTAGATGTCAGGAACAGCAGTCATCAAATACAGACAGTAAGGTTCAGCCAAATTTGACAGCTAGAATCCAGAGACCACAAGCTCCATTTCTATTTAAAGATTTGATTACTTCCATAGCACAAATTGTCTTACTGCCTTCTGTCCCTCTATTGCAAGTCTACTGTACAGAACTGTAACAGAAAGGGTTAGATCACCGCAAACATAGAATAGACAGGAACATCCCAGTATGGAGGCACATAAAGGCCTAGGAGAATGGCAGGTATTGTCAGTACCTAGCTCAGCAGGCCATCAAACGACAGCACATTTAGCTCCTCAAGACACCCAGACCAGGACACAAGGGACAGTAAAAGAATAAATTCTAATACCCCCATAGATGGGACATAATGGAGAGAATAATCACTGTCAGTTCCTAAAGGGCATAAACCAGCACATCCAAAACCAGTAAATGGTCATCAACCTAAGCCCAACCTGAGTAAAGTGATGGTGATTTGACAGCTTGTGCCCCATGTCCTCCACATCATCAAACCAAACCTGGACTGCATTTCCTGGTGGGTGCCTAAACACTGGAGAGACCACCTGAATGCTACCGTTTTGATGCTTGTGAGTATATGGTTATGACAGCATAAGAGCATGAAGACAGTTTTGTGTTAAATTCACATCCCTCTAAGACCTCCCAGCAGCCACTGCTACAGTGTAGCAGTATTGTTTCCTACTCCACTGAATATCTACCTGCATGGTCTGAACACATCTGCCCATCTTCAGAATGCCACATCTGCCCATCCTCATCAAGGGATACACTGGGGATAGTCCACCTGCAGTTAGCACTAAGCCACAAATACATCAGCCTCATGGTACAGACCAGTAGTGCCCAAACACTGTGTGCACATGTAGCAAAGGCTTACATAGCCCAGTACCAGCAGTTAAGTACGTTAGCAACCCTGCTCTGTTCTACACGAGAAGGGCCTGCACGGTAACACACGTGACCCGCAACACTCCTGCTTTTGCCGGCTCATTTTGCAGAGAATTGTCCCACACCCTACAGAGGAAACTGCCGCAGCCTGCACAGCGCTTTCAGGCAAGATTCTTCCCACAACTATTTGCCACATGCTGAGTCAATGAACATTGAAGAGGAAATGTACTGTTTAATTAGCATGGGGATTTGGACTCTTGAGCTTGTGTTTCTACCTGTTAGCAGTGCTGGGATTTAGAGGACACCAGAAGTAGAGCAGTAAGTACAGGGTTTATGTATAAGGCCAATGTCCTCCCAATGGGAACGTAAGCATACCATTAAGTAAACAAAATGGATTTCTTATGTGGTCTTGGGCCAGTGTAGCAGAGTTCTTCAGGCCAAGCTTCCACTTACACTCTCCACACAGGAGACACAGAACTACAGTTCCTTCTTAGTTTAATCTTTCTCTTGCCTCACCTGCCCCATTTCTTGTTATTTTGCACCACTTCTATACCTTCTACTTACTGTACTTCACTTCTGCAGTCATCAGATGAGCCTGTTTTTAAAATGGCTGCATCACCTTGAAGCATTTGGCCCCTTTGTAGTCTAGCTTACATCTGCTTCCTTGTTCCTGAAAGTGAGCTGTGCCCTTCTTTGCATGTTCATGTATTTCCGATGTTCTCACTGTTTACTCTTTCACGCAGCTTTGCCAGTTCCATGTGATATTTTTACTATGTATTCTGGCACTCAAACACAAGAATATTGTTAGGCCTCGCAACCTCTACAGTCATGAGCCATATGTAGTTTCTCTGCTTATCTAGTATATGTTTCCATTTATTTTTAGGCAAATGAAATTCAGATTTTTAGTGTAATATCACTATATGATTATCAGAAAGGAATAAAAAAAAAACCAAAAAAAAAGGAAATGTTTAGTCATGTGAGAACCATAGAACCATCAAGGTTGGAAAAGACCTTTAAGATCATCAAGTCCATCTCATTTAAAACCTACAGGGAAGCTTAGTTATTTCCTACAGAGGAAGAGAGAGGGAAGAAAAAAAAGTAATGAAGTGAGTTTGAAGAAATACAGTCAAATGGTAATAAAAATTACTAAAGAATATGGTTAAGCCTTGCAATTTCTACAAAAGGATTCTTCTCAAGGAAATGATTAAAATTACTTTTGATGCCATACTTCTGGAAAAACTGAAAGAACAGCATCAAAAGTAAGAACCCAATACATGTTTTCCAGATCTGACAGTTCATTAGGAATGCTCTGTGCTTGACTCACATACAGTATAATCATTCATCATCACAGTCAACTGAACACTACACTTACAGCTAAAAATCCTTTCCCTCACTTCATTATCTTAGTGTAATTCTTAAGTATGTTACAGTATTGCTCCTTATCATGCTAAATACTAATTGTTGTTAAATTGTCTTACTGGCCTTTTCTGACATTTTAAATGTCATTCTTTCTGTGTTGACTCAATGACATAACTCTGACAAGCAATTCATAAAGCACAGTCACTCTTTCACTGGAACTAATTATGCAGTGTTTACTTCTCCCAGGGCTTATATTGTTTGACATTCTATATTATTAATATTCAGGTCAGTTTGTCCTAACAGAGAAAGCAGACAATCAGCTGTACAACATTCTACTTTCTTTAAATGAAATATTTTGGATTACTTTAGAACTCGAAGAAAATTATTCCACTAAATATACTGAAAAAAACCCTCCAATATTAGGTAGATTCTAATAAAAGTTCATCTTTGGTCGACAGTACATGCAGTGATACCAAAATGTGTATTCTTCTGGTTTCTAGAGATGCAAAACAGATCTTTCTTTTTCCTTGAGACCAGAAAATTAGAAGGGAACTGTGGCCCTAAATCTTGTCAGGAGTAGAGCTAGGAAGATCCCCTTTCAATTTTATCATGACAATCTTAAAAAATAAAGAAACCAAAGTCAAATAGCCGACTGCCACCATAGATACCTGAGTAGATGAAAAGTCCACACTGTGAAGAAATTTGCAGTTTTCTCCCAGTGCCTGCAGAGATGCATCCATGATGCCCAAACAGCCACCCAAGCTCACTATTTGTAGGAACTGGCAGTTGAGTGCAAGAGCAAGAACTCCACTGTCGGTTATATCGCAGCACCTTTTAAAAGATGCTTCACGCAAATAAGGACACGCTAAGGCCAGCGCTATCACACCTGTCAAAGGAACAGAGGAGAAAAAAATAAAATAAAATCAAAGAATTCTTTTTTAACATAACCACCAAGCTGAATCCAATATGCTGTCCCCTGGGCATTGACTGAAACTTTCATTTCATGCTGTGGCAGCAAGATTCTCTATGAGGAAATAATTTTGTGATTGGTTTCTTTTAATTCAAGGATGAGAAAAAGAAAATGACAGTGAACAATGCTAGAGTTGATAAAAATTTCTAAATGCCGAATTCCCTTCCATACTGCAGAGGGATACCTGAGGGATATTATATACATGAGGTATCACCTCAGTGCATGCAAAAAAAAGCCAACAGCTTGAAAGCAGACTGATGCTAGTGCTAGGTCCCACTGACGGTGCAGTGAGTATCAAGCAAAAAGCAAGGTAAGAGGTCATGTCTGAGGTCAACTCAAGAAATCACAATACTTCAGAAGCAGGACAGAAACCAGAGCATGGCAGTAGAGAACAGTCACGGCCGTTAGAATGTGGTGGTGCCCTCAGAGCCATAGTGTCACTGAAATTGGGAATAAACCTCTTTACACCAACGCAGCATTAAGAAGCAGGCATTCACTTTACTGCAGCGCTGGATGCACTGGGGATTGTTCCACCTAACGTGCATACTGTGTGTTATACTGACTGAAGCTTATATCTCCCTGGTACATACACAGGTATAAAATTTCCTGGAATGTTCATACATATTCATTCTATTTCCTAAGACTAATTATTGTATTTGCAAAGTCATTGTGCCTGCAGCCTGAGTCTCTGGCGGGCCTCCATGGAGGTCTCCAGCAGCCTCTGGCAGTCCTAGTGACTGCTGAAAGGGGTGTCTCTTAGTGTCTTTTCCATGAACTCTGTATCTTTCTTCCATATATGGTCTTTATCTTGGCTCATCACTCTGTTCATGTAGTTTTCAAGTTCCTTATCTTAACTTCAACTAGTTCCTGCTGGCTTATCTGCACTCCTCCAGGATGAATCAGTCACGCTTGCAAGGTTTACGTCCTTAAGTGCATTCTTGTCTGAGGCCCCTTTACAACATCCAGGATGTAACAAGTCACACAGGCAAAAATTATGTCCTTGCCTGAGACCCCTTACAACACTGACAGCAATAACCAAAATATTTGCACAGAAGTATCAGGAGATAGTCAAAATAAAAGTACATGAACTACAAATGCAGTGCGTGAAAGGAACGTATTTCAAGCATGATGGAAACATGATGATTACAGTGGTACAAAAAATGACATCACTTAATAGATATAAAAAGTTGAATGTCATTAAGATACATTACTGTGTAAGATCTTCAAATAAAAATGGATAAAATAGTACTTGCTTGGGCCAGAACCAGTTTGAAAAGAATGACAGAAGAGACAGTAGTGGTAGTTGAGGTTGACAGAGAAGTAAGAAAGAAGTGCTACTGGATATTGTATTAAAGGACACTAAATGTTCCACATGCAACCTACAGAGCAAGTGTTTCCTAGTAATGACAGGACTCAGATATTTCTGGATGTGGTAGACAGTGGTTCTTAAAAAACAAACAAACAAAAAAATCAACAAACCAACCTACCCACAAAATTCAATGTCAACAAAAAACTCCCACCCAAACAAACAAAAAAAATCCCACCTGTTACTGAATTAGTAAAAGGTAACTGCTTTAAAATGGAGTAGGTTTGGCTTTTTTTTTTCCTGTATGTAATTGAGAAGAGTGATAAAGAATTGTTCCAGCTTAAACAAAAGACTGCATAAGTGTTTCTCAGTTTATGAGAGTTAGTAAAGTTGGATGGACCAGGAACTTGCCAATAAAGAGCTATACTTCCTAGTTTTAATTGTGAAGTAATCGGGAAGCTCTATCCAAATAGATTAAAAATATACATGAAGAGCTTTACAGTTAGGTGGTACCTTAAGAACCATACTAGAATTCAATGGACAAATAAAGGCATGGAAGGAAGACCATCACAAACTGTATCTCAGGGGTCAAAAAGCACACTGATGAGGTGACTTTGAAAATAAGTATTTTTTATTAAGTTTAGCCAATTACTTAAGTAAAAAGGTAAGCGTATCAATATGCAGTGGTAAGAAAATACAAACTAAGACTGGTCTAATACATAGTATACATTATCTCAATACTAAATTAACATTTTGTCTCAGTTTTCAATAAGGAAGAGTTAATGATGGAGCAAAGCTGTAAGTGCAATCTAAAGACAAAGACAAAACAATATTTGTGGGAAATAAAACTCAACCAGCTTAATTTGTTTAAGCCAATAGCTCCTGATACAACTTAAAACCGGAGGTTAAAACTAACGACTGAAATCCTGAAGTCCTAAAGCAAGTCAAGTCTTTTAAGTCAGAGAAGATGCTAGAAGCTTATTTAATATCAAATACATTTAATTAAAATATTGGAAAAAAGCAGTTTAGGAAAGTCTGAAACTTCAACCCCAGGAGTACTGAGGAATAGGAATAATTAAGATGAAGTGGAAAATATGATCAAATGTAGCATAGTTTTCCCAGAGACCTTGCATGAGAGTAACCCGATAGCTCTCTCATAGGATAATCACTGGTCTAGGCATATTAGTTACACCACTGATGGACTTTTAATTAGCACCAGTCTAGCACTGTGGATTATTTTAAGCAATATTTACCCCAGATATTTTTTTTACAATTTACTCCAACCTATCAAGAAAAATAAAAAATAATTAAGATCCCACTTATCTGTGCCCAGATAACATACCTTCTGAAGTGATTCCCAATCTGTTTCCTTTGCAAGAATTTAAGTTGATTTTTTTCAGTTGTTTGCAGTTATAAAGCTGCAATAATGCATTGTCTGAAATATCACAGTCTCGGAGATCTAGAGACTCTACTGCTGGGTGCAATACCTGTAACAAAACCATACCATTTTGGTCAAACTCTGCTATATCACGGAACAGGTGTATTTTTATCTGAAATTCTTGTAATGTTAGACATCACACACAAATTAAAAAAAAAAAATATTCTCTACAGGATGGGGTTACTGGTCCTCAGAGCTAAAAACTCTAAAGGAATATTTGCTGCAACAGTTCCTCTCCTAAAGCATGAACACTCAGTTTGTGATCTCATCTTGAACACTACTATTTAAACAGTGGAAGTACTATTTTGACAGTCCAGTTGCAAATACTAGTGCTTCCTCCAGCATTGATCTGTTTACCAAAGAGAATACTCAAACTTACTAGCCCAATTCTGATGGTAGAAATCAGAAGTATATAAAAAAAAATACTGTTGGTGGTCAAAA
Source organism: Megaceryle torquata (assembly GCA_024611175.1). Lineage (NCBI taxonomy): Eukaryota > Metazoa > Chordata > Aves > Coraciiformes > Cerylidae > Megaceryle > Megaceryle torquata. Next base: position 17,061 of record JANIJG010015095.1, on the reverse strand, counting down.
TTTAAATCTGAAGAACAGATAAGGGTAATAATTGATACATATTTTGCCCCAGAGTATTCTTCTCTACACACACACTGTTTCTCATAAACAAGCAGTCTCATTATCATACCATGAGGAGGTACCAAATCCTCATTAAACAGTTTATTTCACTCCCACAAGACCACAGGTTGGAGTTTTTGTGACATCTTCCCCAAGACAACATTATGAAATTTAGACTCAAAGCAATGGAAGGCCTCAGATTTTAGTAACAACAGCCATGTATCGTATCTCAAATTTAATTTTCAAGGATTCTCACTACTTTTTAAGAAATACTGTTTAAAGCCCCTCTTGTGCAAACAATCTATATCTTTGCTGAGCTGTCCTTCAGACCAGAAGGCAAGCATTAGATCAGGTTTTCTCATCACCTTCCATTACTCCCTTCAGTATGTCATTCCCCTCCTTAACTCACAAGGGCAAAAACATATGGTAAATTTCCATACACAAGCAAAGATAACAGCATAGCTGACGGGCTTGTTAAAGCCATTCTAACAGATACAATATAGATATTACAAGGAAAACTTTCTGTTTTCTAAATATCCAAGATGTTAAAATCTTTACTGACAAACTCAATTAAGCCTTTTCAAAATAGCAAAAATTCCTAGTACATTGTAACTGCAACCTTTCTGCACAAGGAATGGCAGACTTCAGACAGTTTTGACAACGTTTTCTCCTCAAATATGTCTCTTTATGCCACAAAACCACCAACATATCTCACAATACACTTGTTAGTAGTTTTTGCAACATAACATTCAGCTCTTATTTCACTTATATTTCTGAATTCATATTGAAGGAACTACAACAGCCAAACCCAGAGATGATGTCCTTTGACATGACAAAAGTGAACAAAATGCTCATTTTGAAGCCACATGAGAAATCTTATGAGAGAAGGACCCATCAGATGCAAAGAAGTCTAAATTAAAAGCAATAATACTATCAGTTTACTGCCTATTTAAAGTGGCTAGAATATTAAACTTTCCTAGCCCATGATTCTTCACATGCTCAGGTACTAGAGGTTTGCTTTTGTTGTTATTCACAGATTCATCTTCACCGAATGCACGTACTAAACTCTGGTCTGTCTCGAAGATGGAATTTTAGATAAGAGTGAGGATGTTTGGATGTAGAGTACAGGAGATTAAAGTACAGACTCATATGCTGTGGACACATGCTGAATGGCTTTACAGATCTCTCTGGTAAAAATGAGTTAGCATAAAGAGTTTAGCAAGTGCATTATGGAAGGCTGCTCCCAGCAAAAAGCAGAGTAAATTTAAAAAATAAATAAAAACCAAACAAACACCTAATGCATGGTAACACAAGAACGGGGAGGCAAGAGATAAAACAGACGTGTATACTGAGTGCAGGTGAACAGAATTTCAGCTGGAAGAAATTTAGCTTTAAGCCAAATGCCTAAATAACACCAAAGAAAGGATATGCATACAAGCAAATGAAACAGCATAGCCTGGAAAATTCTAAGAGAATAGATCTAGCCACAGTGGACAGTATGGAAGAAAAGGGCAGGTCAGAAGCAATAGCATAGAAAAAAAATCCTTATCTATATGGAAGAATAACTGAGGTGCTGCAAATATGTCACATGTAGAATACTTCAGTTACACACGATGTGAGCAAGGAATAGTAAGAAGACCTAAGCAATGTTAAGCCATTTTTTGCTATGCCCAGAAAGAAGAACATCTAAGATGAAAGATCAGGAAAACTGAAGAGTGAAACAGTATGGAGAAACTATGAATTCAGAATCCAAGAGGTGGCTAGCTTTTTTTTTTTTTTTTTTTTTTTAAACATACATGAGATGAACCTGGAAACAGTTAGCAAAGAAAGCTGAGGTATAACATGCCCAGAAAAGTGATGACAGCTAAAGAGGGAATTGCAGGAACAGTGAAAGTAAAAAACACAGGAGAAAAAGAACAAGAACAGAATATCCCAGTGTCAGATGGAAAACAGGCTCCAAGGGAAAGCACTGATAAACTGCTGAATGAAGACAAAGACAAATGGGACTTTACAAAGACACAGTGGAAAAGATTGTAACTTGAACTAATTTATTTCCAGATTAAAGACATCCTTATACCCACACAATCATATGATTTTAATTATGTACATGTCTTAGAATGCTCAGAAAGGATTACTTACTGAAAAGATAGCCTAAACCACATTTTGTCAACTTACATTTTCCACAATAGGATAAATTAATAAAACCTTGATTTTTACCCAAAGGCTTGTTTTGTACAATCAAAAATTGATGTGTAGTAAAGATCTAAAATTTTTATTCATAAGTTTTCCACAGTACTTCTGATTCTGCCTCTAGTCTTGTCTCACTAATCTGACTCTGAGAAACCAATACTATTTGCCTTTTCTGGGTTACAGGTCAAAGCAGGAATGAACAAGGAGATATTCACTTTCTGTTTCATCAAGGCCAGCCTTTAGATTACCTCAGTTCTCATGCCTCCCTTTGAGGCTAAACAAGCTACCAGTAAATAAAAAGCAAAACAGGCTCCTGAATTAATAGCTAAAGAAAAAGTCATCAGATGGATTCACTGTGGAACACTGACACGTATCAGTGAGCAAGAGGGATGACAGAATTTGAACTATCAATTTCTAGCCCTAGTATCATCACATTTCAAAGAATCGAGATTTAAATAAATTGAAATCATGTGCATAATGTCAAAGAATGTAACAGAAATTTAAGAAGTTACTGAAATCTTTTAATTGCTAAATTATACACTAGCTTCTAGAAACATACTACATTCAGGAACAGAGACTGGTTTTCAAGAAAGTCTAGTTCCCTGTACTGAAAAGGGATAATATATGTCAGCTGATTACAGAGAAGTCAATAATCACCGAAGGAAGAAGCTTTTTTATTTACTTGTCACTGAAAAAAAAAAATCTTATTTCTTACTAATAGAGGACTATGAACATTATGAAGCTTAAGAAAAAAACCTACATGGACAGAGTAAGCACACCTGAATTCATTTATTGTCTCATGTAAACAGTGTATTAACTATCACAGACAGAATAGTTTTGAATGGATTCTTACCTCACTGATATTTGAATCAGTTATTTGCCCTTGCCTACTCATTAATTTAATCAGTTTATCTTTTATGTTGGGTGGCAACGACTTAATATCTGCAGCATATCTGGAGAGGTTCTTCGTCAAACACTGAAGGCATCTGAAATAAAAGAAAGTTACAGCACAGTCAAAAACAGGCATTACATGTTAGAACTTGAAAAACCAAGCCGTAAGATGTCATCTACTGCATCCAGCTTCAAACCTTATCAGTTCAAGCTGTTCCATGCTACCAACAATCTGGTTATTGCCCTTTGGTGTCAATCAACTGGTCCTTCTGTGGAAGTGTTCCCCAATCTACTGTAGGCAAAAATTGTAGCCTCATTCACTGCAATCATTAATCCACCTCACAAAATGAGTTTGCTGATAGTATATTCATGAGCTCTAAGTCTGTTCATCAGCTAAGCCATCAGTCTGTAGGCATCAAAATCTTTAGTTGAAACAAGAAGTTCTAGGGAGGAGACACCTCCCTTGCACCTCAGTTAAAAACATTAAGGAGATACTTTTGGAGGTAGTATTCTGTTCACTGTCTAGTTTGAAGTACTCTTTTAATATGAATTGTGCTGTGTAACCCTGTTCTCAACCCTTCTAACTTTGTCCTTAAAACTAGGTCTGATCACAGAGTACTGTCACTTAAAACACAATATTTTCTTAGTGGGGTCCAGGAAATCTCAGCTCAACAAGTTCATGGTCCTACAAAGCAGGTTAGACAAATAAAGTAATAAGTAGATACACAGAAAACATAATATAAGGGGGAAAGTAAACCCACTTGCATTTTTACAAGTTATTCAAAAAGCCTCATCAACAATAATTCAAGAAATTAAGTTGCCCTGGGATGAAAAGGAAGACTCTTGCACAACAAGTTTAAATCCCATCAGTCAGAAACATTTATTGCTTTGACTTAGTATACTCATTACTTCTTCAAGAGCATTATTTCAGGCCTCCTTCCTCCCATGTGTTTATTCATCAGCATGATACAGCAATGTGAAGGAAACAGTCTGATTATCATACCCCAAGCTAGAGATTTTGAACTATTTTGTTCAATGCCAACATATGTTACATTTTTCTATGCATCATAAACACTCTCTGAACATCCTTGGTATTAGGACCAAAATTGTTTTCCTGTTTCAAGCAACCCTTGGCCAGATACTGAAACTTGGCTTATGCAAAGTTTTCATCCCAAGATACTGTGGCAAAAAGAGACTGGATTGTGAGGTTTAAGCAAATTATATTTGAACTCCCAGGTTTAACTGTAAGGCCCAAGCAAACCATCTATGTGAAGTCTAATAAGCCACTAACAAACGTTTTTATGGATGCAATGGGAGAATGCACTATTACAACTTAAAAGCAAGAATACACTATATTAGAAAGCATGCTACATATTATACATGTGTTAGTTAATCACCCATGTTTTCAAACTTACAACATACTAAATATTCGTTTACCACTCCTGGTAAGTGCTCTCAATCTTAGAGAAGTCACCTTGGCCGATGTCCTGACCAAGAGGGAAGGTCTCCATACCGGCAAGCGTTGGGATAGGCGACTCCCAAAATCTAAGCTAAACTTTAGTGCTTTTATCCCCTGGGTTACATGACTGATTATACAGTTTGAATACACAAGGTTGTAGCTGAAACCCTCCAGGTGGTTGTGGCAAAACTATGTCAGATTGGATTATGCCATCTGGACACATTAAAGCTGTCATCTGAAACCACCACCGAAGCCCTCTGGGCTCTCTTTATCATACTTTCTTGGGAAGCTGAATAGTGGTTTGAATTGAGATTCAGGACATACCATTTGTTGAGGAACTGCAAGGCTCAGCTCAGGTTTCAGTTCATTGTGTGGTGCAGCATGCCCTGTTTGGCCTGGGGATTACGGACAACTCAGGGCTGAAGCACCTACATAGCTCCCCATGTGTCATCTCTGCAAAGATAGGGCCATAGATAGACAAATAAAGGCCGAGTCACCTGCACAACCCTCCATGAACTGCCTGCATGCACCATATGATCCTGAAACTTGATTATGAACTGTGAGCCAGAAAACGCATACAGATGCTGCTGCATGAGAAACTGAAAACAAATCTCAGACATAAAGGGCTTACATATTCACCTGAAAAAGAAAGACTAAACAGAAACAAGAATTAATAGGCCTACTGGAATAATGGAATTCTAGGTGATACTTTAAGACAGGATTTGAAATCCCAGAAATCTTCTCTGTGTGAACACAAGAAAAGGAGATCATTTTAGTCAGAATATATTAAGCAAGTCCAGATGGAAGAGTTTTTTGGGAGAAATCATGAATAACATTATTTAAGAAAACTAAAACAAAGAGATCAGGATCACCCAGATATATGTGGAATAACACCCAGATGGAACACTTGAAATAATGCTCTTCAAGGTCAAATATACAGAAGAATATTCACTCATGCAATACTGCATACTATAGAGTGACATTAATCATGCACCCAATTTTTTAAAGATTCCTAAGGCACTGTAATTTATCACATTAAACATGCTAACCTCTGAACTCTAAATTACAATCACAGTCTTACTGAAACACCAGAGGCAACCCTGGGAAGAGTTTATGAATAGCTTCTAAGCATCCTGAGCATCCTGACCTTCAGAGCAATCACTAATCATTAATATGCTAAAAGACAACTGCTGGTCCTTACGGAAGGAACTGCAACTGACTGGAGGGAGATTTTATTATCAAACAATTAAATCCCTAGGTAAATGAGGAACATAAACTAGAATAAAGCTAACCAACAGAGTTCAGTGATAACTGAAAAGGTAACATTTTGTTGTCTAGGAAATATCAAGACTTTAAAAAGAATTACACTAGAGAAAAACTAAAATGGAAGGAGTTGAAATGGAGGAATGGTAACTCTTCATTGTCCCCTCTTGCTTAGAAACCTAACATGAGTCCACAGAAGTGACAGAGTGCTTTGAATTGGAGGTTCTATTATTTATTGATCATAGCTGCCTCCATTAGATTTCCTAGGCCAGCTTTTCTTTTTAAATCTTATCCATGATGCTGAAAGAAAACACTACCATCCTAAAAGCCATTTTGATTTTGTAGAATCAACATTATTCTGTCAACTCACCCTACTAGCAAACTCCGAGCAGGTACTGTAACTGCACAGGAACTCTCTCTATTGTAGCTGGCATCTCTATTTTCACGTGATCTGGATACACATGGCAATAACTAAGATTGGTAAGTAAAGACTACAATGCAGTCACCTGGCAGACAGATTTTTGTCCCAGTTTAACTTAACGAAAGAAACCATGAATCCCGTTTTTCATCGAAAGGGAAAACTGAGTAGTGCTTTATTCCTGTAACGACCTGAAAAGACCATGCCTTCCTGTAAAACCTCCAATTGCTTTTTCCCGGCTCCACATTACCAGACTTGTTACACCAGCTGTTTATAGAATCATAGAATTGTCAGGGTTGGAAGGGACCTTAAAGATCACCTAGTTCCAACCCCCCTGCCAATGGCAGGGACACCTCCCACTAGATCAGGTTGCTCAGAGCCCCATCCAGCCTGGTCTTAAAAATCTCCAAGGATGGGGCCTCCACCACCTCCCTGGGCAACCTGTTCCAGGGTCCCACCACCCTCATGGTGAAGAAATTCTTCCTAATGTCTGACCTGAATTGATCTATCTCTAGTTTTAATCCATTCCCTCCAGTCCTGTCACTGCCCGACAGCCTAAAAAGTCCCTCCCCAGCTTTCTTACAGGTCCCCTGAAGATACTGAAAGGCCACAATAAGGTCTCCTCGGAGCCTTCTCTTCCCCAGACTGAACAGTCCCAACTATCTCAGTCTGTCCTCATAGGAGAGGTGCTCCAGCCCACTGATCATCCTTGTGGCCTTTCTCTGGACACGTTCCAGCACATCCATGCCCTTCTTGTAATAGGGGCTCCAGAACTGCATGCAGTACTCCAGGTGAGGTCTCATGAGAGTGGAGTAGAGTGGGAGAATCACCTCCCTCAACCTGCTGGCCACACTTCTCTTGATGCAGCCCAGGATATGACTGGCCTTCTGGGCTGCAAGAGCACACTGATAGCTCATGTTGAGTTTCTCATCCACCAGTACCTCCAAGTCCTTTTCTTCAGTGCTGCTCTTGAGCCAGTCACTGCTCAGCCTATACTGGTGCTTGGGATTGCTCCAACCCAGATGGAGGACCTTGCATTTGGCCTTGTTGAACTTCACGAGGTTGGCATGGGCCCACCTCTCCAGCCTGTCAAGGTCCCTCTGGATGGCACCCCTTCCCTCCAGCGTGTCAGCTGCCCCAACACAGCTTGGTGTTGTCAGCAAACTTGCTGAGGGTGCACTCAATGCCACTGTCCATGTTGCTGATGAAGATGTTAAACAAGACTGTTCCCAGCACAGATCCTTGAGGAACTCCACTTGTCACTGGTCTCCACTTTGATACAGACCCATTGACAACTACTCTTTGGGAGCAGCCATCAAGCCAGTTCTTTATCCACTGAATTGTCCATCCATCAAACCCATATTTCACCAGCTTGGAGACCAGAATGTCATGCAGGACAGTGTCAAAGGCTTTGCTCAGGTCCAGGTAAATGATGTCAGTTGCTCTTTCCCTGTCTATTGATGTTGTGACCTTCTCATAGAATGCCACCAGGTTAATCAGGCATGATTTGCTCTTGGTGAAGCTGTGTTGGTTGTAGCCAATCACTTAACTGTTGTTAATCTGCCTCAGTAGTGCCTCCAGGAGGATCCACTCCATGATCTTACCAGGCACAGAATTGACACTGACTGGCCTATAGTTTCCAGGTTCATCCACCTTTCCCTTTTTGAATATGGGGGTTACATTTCCCCTTTTACAGTCAGTGGGGATTTCACCAGACTGTCAGGACTTTTGGAATAAAACAGATAATGGTTTAGCAACCTCATTCGCCAGTTCCCTCAGCACCTGTGGGTATATCCTGTCAGGTCCCATGGACTTGTGCACTTTCAGGTTCATCAGATGGTCACGAACATGATCCTCACGTGCAATGTGCAGTTCTTTCATCCAACCCCTGCCATTATCTTCTGTGACTCTGGGAGTGTGGCTGGAGCCCTTGCCGGTGAAGACTGAGAAAAAGAAGTCATTGAGAACCTCAGCTTTCTCAGTATCACTTGCCACCAGTTCTCCCATATCCTTTCTGAGGGGGCCCACACCTTCCCTAGTCTTTTTCTTGCCATTAATATGCCTATAGAAATTCTTGGCATTTCCCCTGATCTCCCTGGCTAGATTTAATTCTAGCTGAGCTTTAGATTTTCTAACCAGGTCTCTTGCTGCTCATAAAGCTTCCTTGTATACCCCCCATTCTAGCTGTCCTTCTTTCCACTCCTTGTAGAGTTTCTTTTTGTGTGACAGCATGCCCAGGAGCTCCTTATTCATCCAGGCAGGTCTCCTAGCATTCTTTCCTGCCTTTCTCTTAGTTCAGAGTTGTCAACAAACTGTTAAATGGAATACTCATTTGTTCCAAATGTGTCAAGAGGTGCAGAACAGAAAAGGCCTATGATCCACAACCTTGTTTTATGATATGGCTAAGGCCTTATGACAGAACAAATGTGTGCATTTCCAATATGTAACACAGAAATTAGATTTTTATGACTAATCTTCCTACAAATAGTCTGATTTACAGAAGGTACAGCTTATGATATGTTATGTCACATGAAACATAACAGCAAAACAGATGTTAGAACTGGGACATGTAAGAAAAAATGAGCCAGAAGAAGAGATACTAAAATAGGTTTAATGGCAAATAACAAACCAGAAACACCTTCCTGCATTCTTTAGGGCTGGATAATTTATATTCCTAGTAAGACTGTAAAAGAAAGTTCTGTTTTGAAACTTTTGCTCTACTTATGTCCTCGGGTTTTATTCAAGCAGATGTAGCCATCTGCCAATGTTCTGATGCCTTTGCAAGACCTTAGTTTTCCAAGACACTGACTGGTCATGTAATTAATTAGTCTGCAATACGCTAGCCCCTTGTTAATGGTATCTGTCACACAGGAGCCATCTATCAATGACATATGGAACAGTTAGACCTATGCAATACTTGATTATATACTTGATTTACCTGTGCATCACAATTTACACATGCAGCACACTTCTTTATCATGTAGTGACACTGTTAATTAAAACACGTTTAAATTTGATGCTTCAATTTGTGTTGCTCTGTCTCATTTTCGATGGTAAAAACTCTCTTGGTTTTGAGCTCATGGCTGGGCACAAACAAATGAGCTTAAAACACCTGCCAAGACTCCGAGAGATTTCTAACAGCAGCCTCCTAAAAGTATGACAGCTAAAGCTGTTATCTGCCCAAGCAGCCTTCTCCACCTCTCCAGCAAGTGCTGTTGCTGCCAGGCACCCATTCTATTTGGCAGGCCCTGCAACTCTTCCACTGTCAGTTTTCAAGCAAGCATAACTCCGTAAAACAACTACAAACTCTGTGTACCTAATTATGCTGGCCTTAAAAATGCAGCAGCTAGGAGTGCATGCATAAACTTGTCATTTCTCATTTTGGGAATAGTAACTTCAGGAAACAGAAGCTAATATAAGATATAAATTGAGAAATAAAAGAAAAAAAAAAAAGGGAAGTTTCTAAATATTTCCAATAAGATGCTCTTGTGCATGTAACCTTCGGGGTGCTAACTTCCCTTTTGGGGCAGGGGGAAAAGGCCAACAAGTAGCAGATAAGCAATAGATACTATCATGCTAGCAGAAACACCTTAATAAATGCATTTTCTGTTAGGTTTGGAGATCTTAAAAATTAAAGTACCTTATTAAAAGGACTACTCCACACACTAGTAAATTTGTTTCAGCTTCTAGATTCTGCTCTAAGTTCTGCTAGTTAAACAGCAAGCCTCAGGGTTAGCATAAGTAAGAAGCAGTCTGGCATAAACAGACAGCCAAGACCTGGTTGGTGTAAGGCAAGAAACAAGGCACTGAAAGGACACATATTTGTTAAAAAGTTGTGTAATTATTAGTTTCAAGTATTAGTCTTACTGCTATATTGTTCTATTAATACAGAAAATTGCTGCAGCAGTACTAATAAAGTAGTGTAAAGAAGATCATTAACCAATCAGAAGTACAATTTCTTCATGGTATCAAGCACTACAGTACACATAGAAAGAAATGACTAGGTCTAAGATCTAAGCTTAAACACAGGAACATAAGCATGCAGTATAATACCAGTCTTAAATATAATTTTAACAGATTAGTTACGCACAACAAAAAAAAAGTATCAGAACTATTTTAGCTTTGCCAAAATGAAAAGTTCCTGGCAAGATAGAATCCTTGTAATTAATATTTTAGCAGTCTAGATGTCCACTCCAACCAAATGTAAAGTCCCAAATCTGAAGTCCAAACAGATGTTGAAAAGGCTATTTCCACACACCCCTTGTCTGCTCAACCACTTCACAACTTCCTTGTGCCAGCTCTGAAATTGACAGTTGCAGTGTGAGCTGTTGGGCATTTGATCTGAATGAAAATTCCCTTGAGTAAAACTGTAAACTCCCGGGAAGAATACAGCCGGAACAAGTGGCTGAGGGCAGGGGGCAGCAGCAGACAGAGTTAAGCCAAACCGAATTTAGCATATAGCCACAACTCTGAAGTCCCTATAGACAACTTTTTTTTTCAACAGAACCTTGTCTGGAACCAAATGCAGATGTGCAGATCACAGCAGATTAAAGTCATACCAATTAAAAGCTCTAAAGAGGCCAAAATATTGAGGCTCTATAATCTGAAGCTTAGCACAGATTTAAGCAAGCAAAGAAGCAAGATGGAAGCACATGAAAATGAGGAGACAGCAATTTGAAGCATAATCCAGGCAGAGTTTAATCACAGGTCTTGGCTGCAGAGACCCATAAATCAGCACGAGTGACCACTACATAACTTGAGCGTACACCACGATTGCCTTTGACACGCTTCTCCGGAGATGCACAAAATGTGACACCTTCACCGTGACTCACCGACTGATCAACTTGGCTGACTAACTGTAACAGAGAACACTGTACATGGTTCCGACTCAAGAGGAACAAACAGCAAGGAAGCACCTAGCAACAGTTGTGCAAAATGGCACGCTATACAAAATAACATGCTTGAACCTACAAAAACAATGTAGTCTTTAGTAACATAGTCCAAGAAACCACAAAAACAAGTTTGAACAGGTATGGGCCTGCAAGGCAAGCCAAAAACCAACAGGGTGAAAAGTGTAAAGATGAGGAAGACTTTGATCTTCCTCCCAGAGACCACCAGAGGATGACAAGAGCCCACTACCATACGGATGTGCGCGTGCGATAATGGGCGGAGAGCTATGATGATGGTTTCTTGGAATTCTACTGAATATGTAATAGGTTCCCTGGAAATGTAATGCATATGTATGTAATCTTTCTATAAGAAGTGGTTAGGAGGAGAGATCCCCCGTATGCCTGGTGCCATAAGGAAGAATGCCTGCTTAATAACTTCAGTTATTGAGTTTTTCACTGTGTCATGTATGAGTAGATTACACCACCCACATTCTTTGTCTTGTCTTGACATTAAACAGCATATCTACATGGAACATTCCTTAACTGCAGAAATGAATAACAGCTGTTTACCACTTAAAAAAACAAACAAAAAAAAAACACAAAAAAAGCCAAAAAGAAAAAAATATTAAAAAAATATCTTATCAAAGCTCTAAAGACCATGAGTGTGAACCTCATCACTGATAGGGCAAGTACAGCATGCTGATCAATATGAAAGGGCTTGTCTCATGCTGCAATAGCTGGGGTCCTCAGCATCAGAAGGGACGTAAGATTACTATCACGTTTTCTGTTACTAATATTCTTTTTGCAACAAAACAGTTCATGAGCCTTGAGGGCTAACACCTTTCCACTGAGATCTCAAATGAACCAGAAAGTTCTCAATGCCAAACAGCACCCTATCTCTGGCTAGGGCAAGTTTAATAGGCTTTTTGAGGGGACTGTGGGGGCACCTACCATGTGACTGTTCCCTCTTCTATGATGGATACCTGTTGAGTGATGTGAACAGGCACGCAGTCCTTTGTCATACAGAGGCATGCACTTCAGTTTCATGCTAAATACACGTATCATATGACACCTACATTTTGGCCACTGGATAATGAACTTTTCTGGCAATTTATCCCAAAGAAGGCAGACTGTCACCATATATTGTAGTATGTTTGAAAAACAATACAAAAGCCAGAAAATAACAACAAACAAAACAATGCAAACTTGAGATTATATTTTTTCTCTTTAAGATACCAAGTGGCTAATGCAGCCATGCGTGAACAGGGACCTGCAAATCTAGACTGACTACTTAGTTCAAATTTGCAGAAAATACTCCAAAACCAGTGCAAATACATAGAGATCAATGTGAGCTATGGCAAATCTAGTTAAATTTAACTGGGTTTTGTCACAGAATTTTAGGTTTAGTTTGAGAGAAAAGCTTATTAAGATGAATTGCATTCTTATAAAAAAGCTGGTTGATATTCTCAGAGTACATTACTGATCTGCAGCCTAAACAGTTAATCATTTGAATTATAAACGTTTTCATTGCTATTGTACTTTAAAGGAAACAATAAAGCACCCATGGGCTATACTAGGGCAACTATAAACATTTTCATTGATTTAAAATAAAAGTATATAATTAACTATTATTTGCTAACTATTTTTCTTTGATGTATCAAATTAAATATCTTTTCACTATGCTGCCTCTAACTCTCTCCTAAACACAAAGCAATCCGACATAATTAAAAACTCAAAAGCAAAACACCATTCAGGGGATTCACTAGGGCCGGATGAATCCAAGGATCCTCAACCAGCCCTTCACATCCAGATCTATTATCAGGTAGATAACCTGATACCCCCACCAAATCCTGTCACTCCGGTCAAACCCTGCCACCTGTCCCAAAACTCGTCTCAAACTGTCATCTCTGCCACCTACCCTGACAACCCATCAAATCCCATCACCTCTGCCAAACCCTATCACCTCTTCTGTAGCTGCTGCTGAACTCTGCCAGACCCTGTCACCTACCCTGCCGCCACTACCAAAAGCTGTCCTCCACTCTACCACCCCCACCAAAGGCCTGCCAAACCCTGTCCCCTGCCCTATCATCCCGGCTAAACGGTTGCTCCGGGCTCCCCCGGTGGCGTTGCTGCGATCACTGCAGGATGCGGCCCCGCAGCGAAGGGCGCGGTCTGAACCGCCCTGAACCCACCGGACTTCCCCTGGGGAAAGGGAGGGCCGGCGAGCACAAGGGGAGGGTGTCGCGGCGGCACTCACAGGTCCAGGAGGAGCTGTGAAGGAGCGAAGAAGTCTTTATCGGCGCCGTCCCAACGCCCGCTCAGGCGGCTCATAGTGGCAGCACCGCCGACCCGACGCCCCAGCCCTGGGGGTTGGTGCCGAAATGGCGGCGGCTCCCTGCCGTCGGCGTGCATGACGGGAGTTGTAGTCCCGATCCTTTCTGGGATCGCCTTAGGGGTTGTGGCGGGAAACAGGCGGAGTGCCTCATGAAGCGGCCTGAAATATCGTGACACGTCTTTCTCCCTCACCCCCAAATCTCGCACAGAGGGGCTGTCTCCCCACTTTCAGCACTTAATAGTTAGGACAGAGTATCATCCCATGTCTGAAATAAGCACAGGGGGAGCTCTGGGAGGTTAGGACCCTAGAGGCAAGTGCTGAAGTTGGTTTAACTCCTTGCTGCTCACATTGCTGCCATTGGTGACTGATTGTTCAGAGTTTGGCTGGCATCGTTTACAGTAAGATAAGACTGACTCAGAAAGAGGAATTGGTGACGGCTTGTTTAGGGTGACACTGACACTGTTTACCTTAGAGATAAGACTGTACTGAGATAATTGGATATTATAAATACTTGGCTCATGAAAGGCAGGTTCAGAAGTCTTTATTGTGAGGCAAAGTCAAAGAGCAAAAACCGCAGTGCTGGGCGCATGACTCTAGTCAGAGGCGTGCCAAACGAGTTCAAACATGATCTACTTATACCGTCAGAGTTGCATCAGCCACATACATATTCATTATTCCCTTGTAATTATTTACAATATTCACAGAATCACAGAATATTCATGGTTGGAAAGGACCTCCTAGATCACTGAGTCCAACCATACCCATAAAAAACAAAAAAAACCCACCTAAGTTCCCTGACATGATTTTAATAACTCCACCTCCTTTGCACCTCCATCCTTCGGTCATTGGAGTCCCCGGGTGGTCGTGTAGGGATGAAGTCAGAGGTCTTCCTTGTGACAAACTTTTGACCCGATGAGGACAGTTGCTGCATTTTCTTGGTTCCAGCTTGGCATAATTTCAACAGATATCCAATCACCTTACTATCTGTCCATATATAGTCAAACTAACCAGACTGGCGAAAAGCCAATACCAGTTTGTTCATTAGACCCAGAAGAACCATAAGGAAGGGTAACAGGCCAAAGTTTTCCCCAAAACACCAGACATGCACCCTTGAGCATTAGCATCATTTGGCAGAGGCAGCAAAGTCCCCAAACTGGTGCCCTGATGTTGAACTATCCCATTATAATATAAAAACCACACCCCCAAGCTAGAAAATGCCCCTTACGCAAATAAACACCTTACTCTCTGAGTAAGTGAATGTACAGGGAGCTGTATCTTTAAGATGAAACAAGAAAGAAAGTAGCCAATGGCTAGAACCAGTAGGTGTTGATATTAGGTGTAGCTAATACATTTAACTCTTTAATTACCTACTGTGATTTTAACTGGGTGTGCTAGTGTGGAGATATCACCCAGCACCCTTTTCTGCTCAGCACTGGTGTAAAGCAAATATCTCGACTCTTTGCACACCCAGACTTGGGACAATGACACCAGTGGAGTCATACTACAGCTCTGGCTTTCCTAGTCTCCATTAAACCGCAGAGATGAGAGCCTGCTGTCTGCCAGGTCTTTCTATCTACAATTAATTTTCTTTTTTTTTTTTCCCCTTCTTTTTACATTTCTGCCCGGATAGTGTGATGCAAATTGAGACCAGACAGTCCTTAGGAGCTAACATTATTAGCATCTAATTGCTGCATCATTATCTACAGACCCAAGGTCCTACCTCAGACCCATGGTACCTTCAGACCAATCACCTACCTCTAGTAAAAAGAACAATTGATTGACTAAGATAAGAAAACCTCTGTTCTTGCAAAATTAACTGTATCTAACAGAAACATGGGTTGCTGATGATGCCTTACAACTTCGATGAAATCAATGACTGAAACATCTGGATTAGCAGATAAACCACGAGGATGTTGATGGATGATGATGATGCAAGACCCACAAAATATATGTTATTATGATTGGATAATTAAAAAATGCCCTTGGAGTGTAAACTATAAAAATCCCTAAGGAAAAATCACTTGGATGCACCCAGTTTGGCTGGGACCCCTCATACATGTGAATAAATATTTATCTTTGTAATTCTATTCAATCAGCATGGGGTAGTTTGAAATTTTTCACAAAAGCAGGAGGCACACAAAGCCAACAGAGTAAGCTTTGTTTTAGCTTTCTCCTCGACAGCATAAGCGAGATGTCACCAGGAGCCTGAGCACCAGGGAGGCTACAGGAGCAGGCCAGCCTCAACCACCATGGAGGCATATTTGTCCCTAAGGAAATGCAGGAGAGAGTACGAGCAGGCCTCCCTGAAGATCTGGTCTCTTAATAAGCCCTACAGCCAGTAACGACAACATGCAACGAGGATACTATCATTTACAAAATATTAGAGGTCCCGATGAGCAAGATATTATTGCATCTATGCTATATCCATGGTCGTGTGCAGCAGTTTTAACAGCATGCTGAACTTGACAATTTAGCATCATCCCTTGGAAACTGGTGTACAATGGACTGGTGTGGCAGATGGGGATGGCTCATGTGTTGATTAGCAGATCCAATCTGGATGTGGAAGCAGTAATGAGTAATATCAAAATGCAGCTTTGGAGAGGAGCACCTGCATCAGTAAACCCCTTGATTATATTAGCAGTCACAAATGCCACTGGTAATGTAGGTACCCCAGCCAACACCTCAAGGGAAATTTGGGCTGTTACTCGGAACCATCTGTGCAGGTGGTGGGTAAAGGAACGCCAGCAAAACTGAATGGAGTTACATTATGGGTGATGAGGAAACAAATGCAGAATGATCTTGTACAATCTGGTGTTCCGTGATCAGAAATAAATGGAATCACCACAACAAAAATGTTTTGCTGATGGAAAAAGTTAACAGCTGTGCAAAAGAACCACCAAATACAGTCAGACACACCTGCCACCTCAAGGCAAGGTGCTACCTGGAAAACACCAAGATAGCAGAAATGAATGTTTGGCAGGTTCCCCAAAATTGCTGCCATTATAGCTTCTTACAATGAGGGGGACTGACACTGCTGTGTTCCTTTAACTATGAAGTGGTGATAGGGGGGATTTTACGTGCGTTAGCTCCAGTGGATACTGGAGCTGAAGTTACTGATATTACAAAGTAATATTAATAATAAAGAAGTGACATCACAGCTCTGTGGATTAGGGGGAAATCCAACCTCTGCCTTCTGGGCTAAGATTACCTTAACAATGGGAAATGCCACTCCATTTACCTGAATGGTGTTAACTGCCCCAGTTAAAGAATAGAGCTTGGGTATTGGTGTGTTGGCAGGATCTGCTTGGGGATTTACAAGCAGAATTGACTATTCAATCTATAACCTGCTTGCATGGAGTCCTGAAGTGGGAGCCTGTTGTGCTCCCTGTGCCTGTCAAGGTGGTAACTATAAAGCATCACAGTCCAGGGAGAAAGAGGAAATTACTCAAACCATTCAGGCACATCAAGAACAGAACAGAACAGAACAGAACAGGGTGGCTTAGGTTGGAAGGGACCCTAGAGATCATCTAATCCAACCTCCCTGTCATGGGCAGGGACGCCTCCCAACTAGATCAGG